>CM050163.1:30086603-30221603 GCA_027410445.1 Discoglossus pictus | reverse complement strand
CTGGGCAGGGACATGCAAATGAAGCTACAATGCATTTCACTCTTAAATCCAATAGGCGCTTTATACATGGCTCCATTTAGGCATATGCTCGCTGTAGAAGCATAACACAGGATGGATCATGCCGATAGTTAGAAGACCTACCCACAGACAGCTATTTCGATCTAATGGATCTCATCAGTATGGTGTTGGTTCCTAACTTGTGCATTGGGTTTTGTGAGAAGGTTATTAACCACAGCATCATTTTAACTTCTGGTGGGTAAAAACCTGATAGTGGGAAATCTGAGCAGGTAATAAATATTACATTGGAAAAGTAATAATGGCCTATTGGAATATCATTTTATTGCATAAGGGGTGCATGGATACCATGTATGGACATGCACTTATTGTACCATAATAATTCAACAAATTATAAAAATATTGTTAAAGCCATCTGAGGTCAGGAATCACCTGTCCCGCTCCATTCTGAGATTACCTGAAAGCACCTTGTCCGATAAATGGCAGCTGTTTCTTTTCTTTACAAAATTCGTCCTCTCGTTGCGTGTTTATTTTTCATTTCTTGGTATAAATCCCATTTAATCCCCTATTAAGGGACGCACAGAGATAAGCGCTACACACGTCCTCTATTACGCAGGGTATGTCGCCCTACACATCATTAGTCTGGTAATATGATATAATTGGAGCCAGTGTTTAGAATAGTAGAGGGTTTAAACCTGAGTAATGGAATATTATAGGGTAATAGGAGGGAATCTCCGAAATACACAAAATGGTAATCTTACCTCAAAACACAGGGCTCTACTACGTCACCTGGCTGTAAATAGTAGAATGTCAGAAAAAATTTAAAGGGGCTCTGACACCACAACAGGTTTGATTTAATTGTAAAGAGCATTAAAAACTAGCTATACATTGTACTAGCAGTTTTTCTTCTACACTAAATAATTTGTGTGTGTGTATATATGTATGTGTGTATATATATATATATATATATATATATATATATATATATATATATATATGTTGATGATTATGATATTATTATTACTATTACATTTTTTTGTTATGGTTTGCAATAGCGAAGTCTTTGTGGGCACATCTCCCTGCCAAGGTTCCCAGAATGCAGTGTAATAACTGTATTTCTCAGAATTCTGGGCATGAAACAAGTTTTTTTTTAAACTTGTTTTAGACCTTCAAATGTGAACACAAAGGTACTATTTATTTACTGTACTACTGTATGGTGGGGGGCTTCTATCACTGTTTTGCCGACCGCATATATTAAATGATAGTTGTGGTGAACTATATATATATATATATATATATATATATATATATATATATATATATATATATATATATTGGATTATTAGAGTGAATGTACATATTGGCCTCATTTGCATGTCCCGCCCAATTTTCCCAGAGTGCGGTGCATCAACTGTATTTCTGAGAATTTGGAACAGGAAATAAGTTTATTAACTTATTTTTCAGACAATCAAATGGAATCACTAATTTTACTATTCAAGACATGCTTCAATTCCCACCCCATATGTTTGCACCCAGCACTTTAGGCTATTCCATTTACTTATATACCAGTGAAAAACAAGACTGTGTCCAGGTTCTCTCTCCTTATTATAATATTCTATCAAAATATCCGTTTCACCCCTATTTGATTTTTATCAACTTCTTCCATGGCATTGAAGGTGTTAAGTGTGAAAAAAAGTAGATTTTCTAAAAAATTCATACCTTAAAAAAAAAAAAGCTGCAAAACGCAACAGATTTTGTTAAATGCTTCTCTTGACAAGATTATATTTGGTGAGGCATTTGTCATTAACATACAATATGACAGTGATTAAGGGAACAAACTGTTAATGTTACAAACTTCTGCTCCCTATACAAAAATAGCCATTTTTATCTGCTATGTGAGGAGGTCGCTGCGTTTTGGCACAATGAGTATTTTTTACTTTTCCAATGGAATATTTTAAATGTTGTATTATGAAATAAAGTAAATGTGTACATTTTTTTCTTACAATATAATTTAATGTATTTATAGTAAATAAATAGTGCATTTATTTTTCTCAAACGTATTGCGTGCTCAGAATTCCCAGAAATTGTAATTGCACTGCATTCTGGGAAATAGACATGCAAATGAGCCTACAATGCATTTTAACTTTTAAATCCAAAAAACACTTTATACATGGTGTCACAACCTACAATGATGATGGAGTATAGAGGATCCTAGTCCTCTTATCTCCTGTAGGTTTTAGACCTAAGTTTGGGCTGACTCTAGACCTATGGTCAGTCTTTGTCGGTACAAAGGCATAAGTCCCAGCTTTTGGTAGTGTGCCTGGGAAAACCTGGAAGGGAGTCAGAACGATCTCCTCTACCAGCATATGCCCCTGGGTCAATAATACACCTGCACACAAAGTCTTGATGAAAATTATGAACCATGTTTTATTTTAGAACAGCATATTTAACCAAATCACACAAGAATGGGGGAAGTGGCTACTGTTAGCCAGCCCCAAATGACCTCTGGTCAATCGTGAAGGGGAACTGTGTGTGAACCAATAGTCCCCTCCCAGGTCCGCCCACTAGGCGAGGCCAACTAATTCATTTGGGTTCTGAATCTCCAGGGGAAAGCACCTTGGCTCTCCTGTGCCCATGCTATGAAGGCTGAGAAGCCTCAGGGCATCCCATTGTTTCTGGGTGCCTGCCTGTCTGCTCTCCAGCTGTGAGCTCCCCATTGTGTAGTTCTCTGCTGGACACTTAGCTAATGGGATTAACAGGCCTTTGGGAACAAAGGAGGTTTTGGCTGTATTCAATGGGCTTCCCCTCTACAATATAATAACATACTAATATTTACAAATACAACAAACAATGTTTCACCCACATACAACCAATATATCCCATTAGATCCCCCACAAGATACCCATTACAATGAGCCTAAACATGGAATGGATGGGAATATGCTAAGGGATAAGCTTATAATACTTTATCCCCTAGACCACAACATAACAATATATCCATAATACAATATACAATATAATACTAACATAACATATAACCCATAACATCATATATACAGTGGGTCTCCTAAACCCAGAACTCTTGCTCTCCATATGGCATCAACTGTGGATGATATACCAGCCCCAAGATGGCGGCTATCGGTATATAACAGTCCAGTCCCAATATAGGCCACTGCTGATTCATGACACATGGCTCCTCTTAGGCATACAGTGCCGTGGAAAAGTTTTCACCCCCTCAGCATTTTTCGTGTTTTATTGCCTCACAACCTGGAATTTACATGGATTGTTTGAGGATTTGCATACTTTAATTTACAGAACATGCCCACAACTTTGCTTTACAATAAATAAAAAAAACACCTTCAAACAACAAATAGGACAAAATAACAGAAAAAGTCAATGTGCATAACTATTCAGCCCCCTAAAGTCAATACTTTGACTTGGAGCTGTGATTGCCGCAAAAAGTGGCTCTACACTTTGGATAAGTCTTTGTGAGCTTGCCACATCTTATCACTGGGATTTTTGCCCATTCCTCCTTGCAAAACTACTCCAGCTCTTTCAAGTTGGATGGTCTGACCACAGATTTTCTCGGATTTAGGTCTGGGCTTTGACTAGGCCATTCCAACACATTTACATGTTTCCCCCTAAACCACTCAAGTGTTGCTTTAGCAGTGTGTTTCGGGTCATTGTCCTGCTGGTAGGTGAACCTCCGTCCTAGCCTCAAATCATGCACAGTGTTACAGGTTTTGCATCCTTCTTTCCCTCAACTCTGACCACTTTTCCAGTCCCGGCTGCTGGATGGTGTTCTTTGGGTGATGGGATGTGTTGGGTTTGCGCCAGACATATCGTTTTCTTCAATGGCCAAAAAGTTCCTGTTTTAGAATCATCAGACCAGAGCACCTTCCTCCATACATTTTGGGAGTCTCCCACGTGCCTTTTCGCAAACTCAAAACGTGCCATTTTGTTTTTTGATGAAAGTAATGGCTTTCTTCTGGCCACTCTGCCATAAAGCCATAAGCGGCTTATTGTCGTCCTACATACAGATACTCCAGTCTCTGCTGTGGAACTCTGCAGCTCCTCCAGGGTTACCTCCGGTCTCTGTGCTGCCTCTCTGATTAATGCCCTCCTTGCCCGGTCCATGAGTTTTGGTGGGCGGGCGTCTCTTGGCAGGTTTGCTGTTGTGCCATGTTCTTTCCATTATGTTATGATAGATTTGATGGTGCTCCTGGGAATCATCAAATATTTGGATATTTTTTTATAACCTAACCCTGACTTGTACTTCTCAACAACATTGTCCCTTACTTGTTTGGAGAGTTCATTGGTCTTCATGGCAGTGTTTGGTTAGTGGTGCCTCTTGCTTATGTGTTGCAGCCTTTGGGGCCTTTCAAAAAAGGTGTGTATATGTAATGACAGATCATGTGACACTTAGATTGCACACAGGTGGACATCATTTCACTAATTATGTGACTTCTGAAGGTAATTGGTTGCACCAGAGCTTTCTATGGGCTTCATAACAAAGGGAGTGAATACATACGCACATAACAATTTTCTGTTTTATTTTTCTAAAAAAACTGTATGCTTGCTGTACTACACAGCTTTGAAGCATAGCTTAGGGTGGGTTATGTACAAGTTTGGAAACCTACCCACAGACAGCTGTTTCGATCAAATGGATCTCATCGTTGTGTGGCTGGTACCTAACTGCCATGAATACCAAGTGGATCAGCATGGTGTGTTAGGTCCATGAGGTCATAGAGAGTCGGACACTGAATGACATCAACAACCAAAAACTAATACAAAGCTATTCCTAATTTAAAGTAAAAGTTCCTGCTGGTGTAATTGGATAGTGGTCTAATTCGAAGGATAGTGGACAACTTCTATGAGCTTTTATTAGGAATAGTTTTGTTTTTAGCAAACCACGTTATCCTAGAATTACCATCCACTGTATGGGATGTATTTCAACACTCATTAAGTTGTTTTAAAATTTACTTTTAAATTGCCCTCCATATATTAAATGTTTGTTGTGGTGAACTACCTACTTATAATATCCACTACACAAGCTAAGGAACCGGCCCCACGCTGATGATGGGCAGTAACCTTGAAATGGCTGTACTTGGGTGGGATTCCTGGCTTGTTATAATCCAACCCTAGCTTTGTTCAAAGCTGTTTGACACAGCGGGCATATGCTTAAGGGGAGCCATGTTTGATATGGTAATGGATTGCAACAGTACATTTAAATGTCCCTGCCCAAAGGTTCCCAGAATGTAGTGTAATAACTGTATTTCTCTTAATTCTGGGCAAGTTTTTTTAACTTGTTTTAGACAATTAAATATGAACACGAATGTACTATTTATTTATTTATTTACCGTGTGTATATGTGTGTGTGTGTGTATATATATATATATATATATTTATTTATTTATTTTATTTGTTCCCTTCCCCTACCTTTTTTTTTTTTTTTTTTAAGTTCTGCGGTTAAAAAAAAATTATACTTTAAATGAATAGTACAACTTTGAATATACAGTTTCAAGTGCATCCTATTGGCTACGGTAAGATTTAGAATTTCTTCATTACATTACTTTTTTTAATTGAGCAATTTGCATAAATACCAAACTCCCAGGTGACATTCCAAAATGGACCCAGTAATACTTTTAATAAATATAATCTATTAAGTTGCACTTAAAATGAAGTAAGCATATTGTCGTCTTCTGGATTGCTGCCTTGTTGTGGTGAAGGGGCTTGTGTACCTTACTGATGCTGTGAGCTAAACCATGTAGGGTCACCCAAGGTGGGATGGTCATAGCAGAAAGGTCAGACCAATCATGGTCCACTGGAGGAGGAACTAGCAACCCACTACAGTATTATGAAGTTTCTAACATCTACTGCTCAGGTTTCTCATGTCCAACAGACAGGAAGCTTTTAAGAAAGAAAATGGTTAAAATTGTCTAATTACTAAAAATAAGTTTTCTGTCTCACATTAAATTAAGCAAACACCATGTATGCTCTCAATCGCCCTGTCTTCACTTCTTAATAACATGACAGAGCCTCAGGAGACACATGATGGTGGTACAGAAATCAGCCTAGAAAGGATTAATTAAGAGAGAAAAACTTGTTCTAATTGTGACATTTCTGTTTGACAGCTTAAATCAACATTATGCATAAGACATATCTATGCACCTTAAGGGAACATAATCATGTCCTTAAGATATGCTCATTGGAAGATATTGTTACATGTACAAGGAAAAGAGACTGTGGGCATCAAGGATGCCGGTTATTAAAGGTGTATGGTAACAGATAAACTAGTTGAGAGTTGTTTGTGACTTTTGCAAAAAAACAAACAAAAACAATGGATCAAATGCCTTTTTTGGAAATTAATTAATGGTTCAAAATTAATTTTTCTCACATATGAGGGACTGGAGAGGAGTATATAATGTAGGTACACAAGATGTAGGTGTAGGAAAATCCATTATAAAAATGAATTTTAGAAACATACGTTAATAATACTTATATTTTTAAAACATTACTTACAAAGGAGTAATTATCTTACTTTTTTTTATATTTTTTTTTATGGAAAGAGACCTTATGATTACATGGTATAGAACATCTCAAAACAGCTGATAAAACATTTATAACAAATAAACTTCCAGTTTTGACTTTGATTCCAGTCTCCTTGGTCTCATTTTCTGTTTTTCATTTAAAAAAAAATCAACTCCTAAAAACCTAACAAAGTAAAATAACCAAATGTATTAAGCTGAGGAAATACAAAAGAGTATGTTTCTGACTAATATCTTACATGAAAAAATATATTACGCCAAAGGAAGTTATTTTTTTCTGTTTATACATGATGACCATTTTTTGTCGTTTACTGTCAAACAATTTTGACCATGACTTAATTTTAATGTAAGTCTCTTGTTCACCATCAACCATTCATTCTTCATACAAAGTATCTTAACTGAATGATAGACCATTTTAAAATGTAGTGTCAATATTATAGTGTATGATTGTTATAATATTACTAGCGACTTCCCTGTCAAAAAATGACGGCAATGAAATTGTAAGGTAGCTAATGCTGTTTGGTGTATAATAATGAAAGATATAATACATTAATAAATGAATATACTTTACCTATTTTGAAGCATTGTGTTGAAGAGCTGACAATCTGTGTTGATGTTGCTGCAGCATTAGTGGTGTGGAGGTGCTGTGTAAGCGTGATGAATGTGTGCAGTGTAATAGTGTGCGTGCGCGAGACCAAACCGTTAGCGTAGTGGTGTACTTCCGCATTGGCGTGAAATGGCGGGTTATCTGGGGTATGCGTCTTTGCGGATAATACGTAGGTGCGTCATGGTTTTTTTCAAGTTTCGTGTGGTGTTTTGCGAGTGTGTTGTGGTGTTTTACGTGTTGAGAGTGCTGTAGCCTCGTTTTAGTTTTGTTCGTCGGCCATTTTTTCTCTCGCTTAGCGATTTTATTAGTGTCTAAAGTGTTTTATCTTTATTTAAATGAAGGTGTAACTTGGTTTTTGGAGGTGCTGGATGGTTCCTCTTGCTGTAGGTAAGCTTTTTATATGTGTGTGTATTTATTGTGTTTTAAATGTTTGTATGTCGGCGTGTTGCGTCCGATGTTTGCGAGGTCGTAATGTGTGGTAACGTGTCTCGTATGGTGTTTGCGTGTGTAGCCTCGTTTTCGTTTTGTTCGGCGGCCGTTTTTTCTGTCGCTTAGCAAATTTTTTAGTGTTTAAACTCTTATTTTGAGTGAAATCAAGGTGTAAGTTGTTTTTTTGAGGTACTGGATGCTCCCTGTTGCTGTAGGAAAGCTTTTTATGTATGTGCTGTGTGTATGTATTGTGTTTTGAATTTTGTAATGTTCGCGAGTTGCGTCCGAGTGTTGGGAGGCCGTAATGTGTGTGAACGTGTGTCGTATGTTGTTTGCGTTGCTCGTAAAATTTAGCGAGTGTCGTAATTGGTGTGTCGTGTTGTTTGCGTTGCGACGTGAAGTTTGCCTTCGGTGCTCCATGCCAGCAACTGAGGCCCTCGCCCACTGCCCTCGCTTCGCGAGGCCGCAAGCGTTAGCAACAACTCGCATGCTCACAACTATATATGTGACTAGCGACTTGCCCGTCAAAAAATGACGGCAATAAAATTATAAGGCAGGTAATGCTGTTTGGTCGAGACATTAATTTTATTGGTGGTCCGAGATCCTTCGGCGCTCATTGCGAGGCTGTTGTATTTTTTTTTTCTGATAGGCGCTTTTGCTGTTATTATTTTGTCGGCATTGATCTGGTTTTTGCGCTTATTGAAAGGCTTTGTGTGCTATGAGCAGCGTTGGCGCTTGTTGTGAGTCGCGCAGTGAATGGGTTGTGTGTTTGTTTATTGTGAGTTTTTTTTGTTTTTGTGTTTATTTGTTTTTGTATGCTAATTAAATAATTAATAAATGAATATACTTTACCTATTTGGAAGTAATATATGCAGGAAGCATTGTGCTGAAGAGCTGGCAATCTGTTTTGATGTTTCTGCAGCAAACAATGTAGGTTTGCACTGTTGTGGAGCTGAGGTGTAAGTGTCAGCAATTGTGCAGTGTGTTGTGTAAATAGGCTGCGTGCGCGAGGGGAAGCCGTTAGGGTAGCTGTGTACTTCCGCATTCTGTAAGTTAGTGTTGTAAAATGGCGGGGAATGTGTATGTGGTACGCGGCTGTGGATGATGTTGCGTCCTTGGTAAGAGTGTATCTTGTACATCGTACATCTTTTTTGAAAAGTGAAACTCTTGATCATTACTTTTGTTATGATGTTCAGTTGTTTTCAACTCTTCCTGACCCTATGGACCACAGCACTCATGCACAATTGTTGTTGTTATTATTATCATTGTTAATTTGTAATGCGCCAACATATTCAGTAGCGCTATATATGCATTGTGATCAAGGCAAAACAATATTAACACATAACACATTTTTTGTAATGTCGGTTGTGTGTTATCGATAAGGTTTTCTTGGCAAAGATACTGTTGTGGATTGCCAATTCCTTCTCCAGTGCACCATTATTAGTCTGACCTCTCTGCTATGACCTGCCCATCTTGGGTGACCCTACTTGGCATAGCTCACAACATCACTGAGATACACAAGCCTATTCACCACAACACTGGATTGGTCCATATCTGGTGATCCATTACTACTCCACTGCAAATCTCTTGTGTAGGGAATCCTCATTGTAATGTGTATATAATTCTGGAATTCTGTTCATGTATGGTACCATCAAAGAGATGAACCCAGAGAGCACATATCCTTGACTCGTTGTCTGGGTCTTAAGATGGAAATCAGTTCAGAAGGTTGACCAGTTGAACCAGATTTGTAAACACTGGCCATGAATGTGGTCAAGGTCACGTAGCAAATGGTAATAATCCATGCCGAGGAGGTTAGGTGGTCACCGATTCAGGTGTCATAAATAGGCAATTAGTCCACAGAGTAATTATAGGGTTATGTGGCTAACCCAGTCATATCTGTTTGTAAAGGTAAAGTCTGAGTGGAAATGCTGGTTATTTAAAGGTTTCAGAAAGATGGAAACCATTATGGATTCCAAATGGAAACGACATCTGCTTTTATAACTCCTGTTCAGACTCTTGTGAAGCCAATTGTTCATCCATATTTGTACTCATTAGGAACATTTACAGCATTTAATATAAAGCTTGTGTTGCAGAAGCAGATGCCTTATTACATCTGTAATCTTGAGCACTGGCTAAAAGTGCGCTTCATGTAACCTGCCCTATTTGGAAAGCCACAAATTTATATGGAGTGTTATAAGACTATAGACACATGATATACAGTTTTATCTCTATTTATTTGTTTGAAAGCATAGTTTATTAGTATTTGATTCGCCCAGGAGCATTGTACACAGACTATTGATTGGTTTCTAAGCTTAAATTGAATCCCTTACCTGTTGTTGATAGGTGTCATGTTGTGCGCCGCACATTCAGAATTATAACTGTCACCTCTAAGTACACAAGAACCGACCTGTTAGATTTTAACTGCTTCATTATATACATGCTATTATATCTTGCAACAATCCTAGACCACAATGTAAAAACTGAAATGTATCATTATTATTATTGAATCTTCACTTTTCAATATTTCTGAGCTGATGGACCAACCTATGGTTTGATGTGACATCCATGTCTTGATCTCCTGCACCCTTATCTGTTACATATTGTTCTAGTACAAATGGGGTTAATATAACTCAAGGAAAAAAGCCTATCTATTTATTTTCTATCATCCTTTGCCTTCTCGCACAACACCAGCTCAGGTTATTTTTCACTCTGTCTCCTACGTGACAATACCCCCGTGGGGTTTTTAATCCCAGTTCCCTCTCCCCGATAATTGTGAGCAGTGCGGAGAGTGGCTGCCTTTGACAGCTTGTGAAGCTGGTGTTATAGCCCATAATCACTTTGTGCCAAGACGCCAGGGGGCCTCCCACTGCCCTGAGGACTATCTGCTACTTAGTGTTGTCAAGAAACATTTTCAAGCCGGGAGAGGTTTGGCCCAGAGAGAAGAACATGTGGGAACCCACTTTGTCAGGATCACATAGTGTGTGCGGAAACCATTTGCCATTCTAGAAAATTGGTTATTTATATGTGTGAGGGTGTTTGGTCATAGCCAACGTCCATTGGTGTGAACTTAAAATGAAATGTTTCTCAAACCTTTATTTGAAGAAAAAATAGAAATAATATGATACAGAAAAGGTGTCATTCAACTTAGGAAACTATACATTTTCTTCTCCTTGAAAGAATAAGCGTGCACATAACTTTAGTTGTTATCAGTCAACTCTTAATGAAATAAAATTCTGCAAAAACATTTATACAAACAGCATATGTCTCGTATTATGGAACCAATGATATTAGAAGGGACAATAACTGGTACCTAACATTCTTGAAGATCTCCTCAGATGGTGACTGTAGTTATGACATTTATAAGATGTTTGTTCTGGGGAGAAAAGCTATGGCAAGTGTGAACAAGTTTATCAAAAGTAAAGATATTAAAATTTCAACATATTAAACCATCTATGGTATTCCCAGTAGTAACATACAGATGTGAGAGCTGGACCATAAAGAAGTCTGAGCGTCTGAGAACTGACGCCTTTGATTTCTGGTCCCTTGGACTGCAATAAGATCCAATAAATTAGAACTTAAGGAAATCAAGACAAACTGTTCACTGGAAGATTGGATCATGAGGCTAAAGCTCAAATATTTTGGCCATGTCATGAGAAGACAGAATTCCCTAGAGAAGACTCTGATGCTGGGAAAGATTGAAGGCACATGGGGAAGGGGTCGATAGAGACAGAGATGGATGGGTGCAGGTACGGAAGCAATGAACATGAGCTTGATGAAGCTCAGAGGGGCAGTAAATGACCATAGGGTCACGGAGAGTCGGACAATGACTGAACGTCTAAACAGCAATAAAAAACATTCTACAATCGCTCCATGCAGCTAGATATATGCTATTTAATCAATTTGCATTACAGAGATTCTGCTGTAATTACTGTGCTGGGTCTCGTGCTAACCAATCAGTGACATCTCTTAGCAACATTCTGCTGAGACATGGTTTCTGATAGGCTAGGATATTACATTGCACATCTAGCCCTACAGAGTCTGTGTTTGCATATGCTGAAGTGGGCGGATCCATACAGGGACTATTTGTTTGATTGTTTTGCAGTAAAAACAGAGCATATAACCACTTCTTATTAACATTAAGTACATAAAAGTAAATAGATACACAGGGATATTATATACCTAATATACATTACATTTTTTTGTGTGCCCCTATTTCACTTTAATGCATGTTTTATACACAAAATCACTATTTGTTTTCTTCACTTACATCATAGGGAGTGGTGGTGAACTTTAGGAATCTACCATAAATCCACAAGCTTATATTTTATATATCCTCCTTATGGATGTGATGGCACTTCTGGAGGATCAAGTCATTTTTGTGCATTTCAAAAGCGCCTGATCAGGTTAGATTTTTCTAAGATCTGGTTAGATCTGGTGAGGACTCTGACTCAAACCTAGACCTGGGAACAAACAAGGTGGTGGTGTGGGTGTATTGCTTTCCACTCGCTGTACATTTCACCTCATACCCCCTGTCCCATCCCTCCAATTCTCATCCTTTGAAGTTCATACAATCCGCCTCTTCTCTCCCATCTCTCTACGTGTAGCTGTGATCCATCGCCCCCCGGCACGCCATCTTAATTTCTTGATCACTTTTCTGCCTGGCTTCCTCACTTTCTCTCCTCCAATGTCCCTTCGCTGGTACTTGGAGATTTTAACATTGCTGTTTAAACTCCCACCTTACCAGCAGCAGCCAAACTGCTCGCACTCACCTCTTCCCTTGGCCTCTCACAACTAACAGATTCTTCTGCTCATCATGCTGGACATTCTCTTGACCTTATCTTCACCAATCTCAGCACAACCTCCTACCTAGTCATCCGGCCACTCCCTCTATCTGACCATTACTTCCTTACCTTCAACCTCACCACATCTTCCTCTCACCACCCCTCTCCAACCCCTACCACCATCACGAATAGAAACCTGCTAGCACTTGACCCTGCTCAGCTCTTCACTATTATCCAACCCCTTCTCAGCCCCATCACCAACCTCAACTGCCCTGACACTGCCACCTCACTCTACAACTCTACTCTCTCTTCCACCCTTGACACTCTGGCCCCCATAACCACACGCAGATGCCCTCACTCTCATCCACAACCATGGCACACTACACAAACACGATACATCCAGAGTTGCTCCCGCACTGGTGAACGACTATGGAGGAAATCGTGCACTTCAGCAAATTTCCTCCACTACAAATTTATGTTGCGCTCCTATTCCTCCGCCCTCAACCTTGCCAAACAGCAGCACTTTACAACACTAATATCAACTCTGTCCTCTAACCCCAAGCGTCTGTTTGCCACTTTCAATACTCTCCTGCGCCCACCACCTCCTAACATCCCTTCCTCTTTCACAGCTGAAGACTTTTTATTCATAAAATTCAAAACATCCGCAATGAACTCTCATCTCATAGTTGCTCTCACACTCCACCCTCTAAACCAACCAACAACACCGTCTTCTCCCTTCTCCAATACCACAGCCACTTTGAACTGCTTAGATCTGGCTACAGAGGACAAAGTCCAAACGGTTACCAAACAGTCACCTCACTACCTATCCTCAGGATCCTATTACATATCCGCTCATCTCTCCCCTCTCTACCACACTAATCCCAGCTCTCACACATATTTTCAACCTCTCCCTAAATACTGGCATGTTTCCATCTTTTCTAAAACATGCCATAGTTATACCCACCCTCAAAAAACCCTCATATGACTCTGACGTTGCATCTAACAACCGCCCTATCTCTCTGCTTCCCCAGGCTTCCAAACTGCTGGAGCAGCTCATCAATAACCGCCTTCCCGGCTTTATTTCCTCTAACTTCCTTCTTAACACCTTCCAATCCGGCTTTTGGCCCCAACACTCCACTGAGACAGCTCTCACTAAAGTCACCAATTACCTGCTTACTGCCAAGTCAAAAGGTCACTTTTCAATTCTTCTAGATCTCTCTGCTGCCTTTGACACTGTCGACCATCCACTTCTACTCCATATCCTCTTCTCCCTCGGTATTCGAGACACTGCTCTCTCGTGGTTCTCATCATACCTACAAAATCAATCATTCAGTATCTCCCTCTCCGACACCTCTTCTTCTCCTCACCCCCTGTCTATTGATGTACCCCAAGGATCAGTCCTAGGTTCCCTCCTCTTCTCCATCTACACATCTTCACTTGGTACCCTAATAAACTCTTTTGGGCTTCATTATCATCTCTATGCAGATGACACTCAAATCTACCTCTCCTCACCAGATCTATCCGCCTCTCTTCTAACACACGTCTCTAACTGCCTCCCTAGTAATCTCCTAATCTTCCCTCCCTCTCCCACAGCGTCAATTCCTCACATCTCTCTCACGGTCAACAACAACATCATCACCCCCTCCTACCAAGCCCGTTGTCTTGGAGTTCTACTGGACCCAGCTCTGTCTTTCATCCCTCACATACAATCACTAACTAAATCTTGTCTTCTCCATCTAAAAAAACATCTCCAGTATTTGTCACTATCTTACACAAGACACAACTAAAATCCTTATACACTCTCATCATCTCTCGACTAGACTACTGCAACTCGCTTCTTGTTTGCCTACCCACCACCCGAATGTCTCCACTTCAATCCATTATGAATGCCTCTGCTAGACTCATCTTCTGTACACAACGCTCAGTGTCGGCATCACCTCTCTGTCAGTCACTCCACTGGCTTCCCTTAGCCTCAAGAATAAAATTTAAAATCATGACTCAACAATAACGCTCCCCCATTCATCTCTGCTCTCATCTCCAAATACTCCCTCACCCGCCCTCTTCATTCTGCTAATGACCTTCTTCTTTCTACCACGCTTGTCACCTCCTCTCACTCCCGCCTCCAGGACTTTTCTTGTGCTGCCCCTAGTCTCTGGAACTCCTTGCCTCGCTCCAACAGATTATCCTCTTGCCTCAAAACATTTAAAACCTCACTAAAAATGCATCTCTTTAAAGAAGCGTATCACCTTCCACCCTAACACACTTATCACCTCTCTCTCCCTCTTTTACCACTCACTATACCTTAGATTGTAGGTCTGCGAGTTTCTATCCTAAGTTCTTTGGGAATTCGTCATGGACATTGGATTCCTAGCTCAAAGACAGGGCCCTCCTTGCTCTGCTATATGTTAATCTGTATTTATCTTTGTCTGAACACAATTTATGTACAGCGCTACGGAATATGTCGGCGCGTTATAAATGAACTATAATAATAAAAATTAAGGTCTGGTTATGTCTAAAAATATAAAAACATTTTACATTGGAGTATCGTTTTTTTCATGCATACAAAAAGGTTAATAATTAATAAAACAGTAGCCTTTTAATTACAATTAATAATTAGGTAATTGTAACACATTAATGTATACAATCTGAGTGTTTGTATGTCAGTATCTCAAGGGGCTCAAGAGTTGCAAATAGTAATCCCAGGAGCTTTATGAAGCTTTAATACAAAAATGCAGCCCCTGCTCTGTATTGGTGAGAGGGCAGTGCCATGTTGATGTTTTGTGAGCTTAAGAAACCTCATTTTCTAGTGAAGAAATGCTGTTAAGTTTTATATAAATGCACTTTTACTTCATTACCTATAAGATTTTTGATTATTATTGATATCATTATATTTTATTTGTCGAACAGGTACAATAAAACGCATGGATAACATTTGAAAACGGGCACATTTGTACATATTCATTGGAAGGAAATGTGAGCCAGTGGTGGAGATGCTGTTGGAGAAGCATGTGCAAAGCACTGGGGTCCACAATGGGATAGGGGCCTTCTGCTTCTGGTAGATAAATATTTTATAAAAAGTTAGTCTGATCGCCATAGGGGTAATATGATCATCTATATGTGTATTTTTTTTTTTTTTATTGATCCCAAGAGCTGGAAATTGGGGTTGTAAGGAGCCTCAAATTATTTTGCACCAGCGCTCCACCATTGATGGGAGCCCTGCTCTCCTGAGAGCTTAAAGTCTAGGAGGGAATAGGAGTGGTAGAGACATAAGGTGCAGGCCCTGCTTGATTGATGGTTGGATGGGAAAGGTGTGAGAACCATAATAGAGACCCATGTTTGAAATTAACAGGTGGGGATTAGGAGAACATAAGGGATTCCAGAGAGTTTAATTTTAATTTTCCTGTCAAACAACTGGATATTGGTTCTCTGGTGGTCTAGTGGTTAGGATTTGGTGCTTTCATCGCTGCAACCTTGATTTTAGCCAGGGAACAATCTTAAGCTGAGCAGGGTTTGGCCTGGTCAGTACTTGGATAGGAGACCACCTAGGAATACCAGGAGCTGTTTGCAGTGGCCCACTGGAGAAGGAACTGGCAACCCACTCCAGTATCTGGGTGTTGTAATACAACTTTTTTCCCAATCTTTCTATCTTCAGAACACTCTATTACAAACTGTATGTGTAGTTCTACTTTCCGATAAAGTATTTACAATACTCTTCCATTGTAAGTGAAGTTGAGTTTCTTCATATCTTTTGTATTCTGATGGTTTGTGCCGATATTTTGTGACTATTAATGTTTGTTTACAACACCTTATTTTATTAAGATGTGCTTATAAGCTCTGTTTTTACTGCCTAAAAGCACACAAATATTACTTGCTTAGATCTGCCCTATGTAACTGGCTAGTAGGAGTCCTAGCACAGCAATCGGTGACCACCTCTCCGCAACATGCGGCTGAGACGTGGTCTCTAATAGGCTAGGACACTGCATTGCACATCCAGCCCTACAGAGTCCCCATACAAAGACTATTACCGTATATATTCGAGTATAAGCCGAGGCACCTATTTTACCACAAAATACTGGGTAAAATGAGTGACTCGAGTATAAACCAGAGTGGGAAATGTGCTGCCCCCTTTGTCCCTATTGTGCCCTCTGTGTCCCCCCTCTCTCTCCCGTGTCTCTTCTCCCCTCTCCCTTCCCTGTGTCTCTTCCCCCTCCCTTATCACCCTCCTCAACGCCCCTCCTCATTCTCAGCCTCCCTCCTCAACCCTACTCCTCATCCTCAACCTCCCTCCTCAACCCCCCTCCTCAAACTCCCTCCTCATCCTCAACATCCCTCCTCATCCTCCCTCCTCAACCCACCATCCTCAACCCCCTCCTCAACCCCCCTCCTCATCCTACCTCCTCCTCCTCCCTCCTCAACCTCCCCATCCTCAACCCCCCTCCTCATCCTCATCCTCTCTCCTCAACCTCCCTCTTCAACCTCCCTCTTCAACCTCCCTCTTCAACCTCCCTCCTCAACCCCCCTCCTCAACCTCAACCCCCCTCCTCATTCTAAACCCCCCTAAATACCTCCCCCTCTCCCTTTCCCCTCACTTACCTGCTTCTGCTCCGGCTTCCGCTCCTTCTTGACCCGGCGCGCATGAGACGGCACATGCGCGTCACGTCATTAGCATATACCGGGTGCCGGCAGGAAGCTTTTGTGTATAATTTAAAAGTATGTTTTAATAAATCTATTTGGTAATAAAAATGTTTTTTTTCAGGCTGTGACTGGATTACACTTGTGATATCAAAAAACCTTTTCTTTGCTCTTCATGGTAGGGCACGGGCATAAAGACCATTCTAAAAATTGTGACTGTCACATTGAAACTCTACATATATCTATACTGTGCAGAGAATGAGTTAATACCCTCCATATAATGACAATAGTGTCATCAGAGCAGTCTGTAATGGATATTAGGCAAAATGCTATAACAAGCACAATGGTTCAGTGGCACATTTATAATCGCTCTGGAGCAAATAATGAGGGCGATGTGTGTCAGCAGGAATACTTGCATATTACACGCCATAGCGACTTTCTGCTGGCCCTGATTGTATGTATACCCCTAGATATAGCTCACGGCCCGCGGTAATAATCTGCAAACTGAAACTCATTAGATCCTCACTTGCACTGGGAATGTGAAAGATTGGATGGAAAACTCCATAAACATTTCATTTCATATTCACAGCAGGGCAAGAACAAACTAGGGAAACTGGAAGAGGAATAGGCTACTTAGTCCTGCTCCCTATCGAGGAAGGTAGTAGTATAATACTGAACGAGATCACACAATACCTGTCATTCATTTCAATATATGGATAGATTTAAAAATATATATTTTGGCCATATCATGAGAAGACATGAATCCCTCTGAGGCTGGAAAAGATTGAAGGCACATGAAGAAGGGAATGGCAGAGATGCATATATGAGGTCTTTGAAGCAATGAACATGACTTTGATTGTTCTCTGAGGGAGCAGTAGCTGATGTGTGCCTGACATGCTGTGATCCATAGGTTCATGGACTGAACAACAACTAAACAACAACAATATAAAGGCTGGTTTAATGTTCTTAAAATAAATAGATTTTGAGGGTGACCACCTAGAAGACCAAGAGATTTGGTTAAAGTTTATTTAGTAAGATCCAGATTGGACCATCTCATCGGTCATGTCCAGGATCAGGGCCAGTACCATAGAAGGGAGAATTATGTGGAGAGACTGGCCCACTAAATTTGGCACTGCATTTATTCACAAAATAATGAGTAATTACATGCAAAATAATTGTATTTTCCGTGCATCATAAATACCTTTATTCTGACCATCAACATTTGGGGTCTAAGATGTGATCTATTTGTATAAATAAAATAAAAAAAGTGAACAGCTGGTCCTGCAAATAAAAATGTTTGAAAACTTTTTAGAAAGTTTTCTGTCTAGAGGAGTTAAATAATACAACATTTATTTTGGTAACCTGTCATTTATTGCAACATTTTCTCTAATTTGAATTTAAAACCCAAATAAGAGAGGATGGGTAGAATTAGAATAAATGAGACATTGATTATTTCCTATCTTTCTTCTTTCAGGTCGGCCTTAATGTTCTGGTTCAGAGAGCAAACAAGTTTACTCCATCCACCAGACTCCTGATCCAGCGCTTTGTGCCATTTCCTGCTGTTGGTAAGAGGAATAATGTTTATATATAAATAAATATATATATATATATATATATTTATATATATATATATATATATATATATATATATATATATATATATATATATATATACGTGTATACCATCCCACTGCTGGACTAGTTTCCATGACCTGTATTGGGAAGGTTTCAATGTGCATGATACCGACAAGGGTATACCCCAAAATATAAGTGTACTAGATCTCCATCCCACTGTTTCCTCTGCTGTTGTGTGCTTTGTACAATAAGAGCCATAGAGGGAAATTTCCCCAGGCTCCTGAGATTTGTATTTCTGGCTCCTAAATATGTTTTTAAAAGTATAAGGTATTTCTATTAAAAGCTTCCCTCCAGGCTCCTAGAAATAAACTGGCTCTAAGATTAAGTTTATCTGATGCAGAACATTATTGAATGCTCCATGTTTTGGCAAAATACTGCGGTACAACTGACAAAAAATTCTTAGCACTGACAACGATTCATCTGATTGAAGTCCATTAAACTGCAGTTCTAAAAATATTGTAGCTGCTTTCATTTGTTCTATTTTTTTACTGCAGGTCACATCACCTGCATCTTTAAATATATTCTCTTCTTTAAAAATAAAAAATCATATAATTTCTCTATATACATGTACATATATATATATATATATGTGTGTGTATATATATATATATATATATATATATATATATATATATATATATGTGTATGTGTGTGTATATATATATATATATATATATATATATATATATATATATATATATATAAATATATACATTTTTAGCTAATGTTTCAGTGGAACTTCTCTTTTAAAAGCATCTGTTGTAACTTTTTATGAAGGATTACTGCATATTCAAAACCTTGAAACTAATAGAGCAGTGTTTCTCAAAATGTTTTCACCATGAAACTTGATGTTGGTTCCAAATGTGTTAACTGAAATTTAGGACTTGAAACAGGCTGTACAACATGTTCACAAATGTCCCAAAACTCCATAAGATACCTGCACACCTCAGAACTCCTATACAGAAAAGAGTTTAAGCTCTTTCCAGGAGCTTTCAAGGTTATGGTACCAATTTCAACTGTGGTGGTAGAGAAATAGCCTGACTAGAGCCTTAGCGCTGCTAGTTAGAATCTGTGAGCTATCACCAGTATTCCCTCTTACATCAACTTCTGGAGCTGCCAGCAGAGCCCAATATCATTAAAATGTAGGAGAATATAATCCCTTAGTAGGATGGTTGTAACACCTGGAACAAAATTGTTGGAGGTGAAGGATTACAACCAAAAAATGCCTTCTCATCTCCTCTTCCTTATTAATTGACACACATTGTCTGACCAGTGAAACACTATAAAACCTTCCCATACCCCACTCCGAAAACACAAGCCAATTAACAAGCCTGCATGCATCTCCATTTGTCCATATCTGTTGGAGACTTACTGCTGCCCCTTGGAAGCCTGGTGACTGAGAGTCCAATTCCCTCCCCCCAGACCCACAGAACATATAGTAAACAATAGCTTCTTTCATCTCATAATATCATTCGCTGATATATTGAACTCCTATTAAATAAAGAAAATCTTAGTTAATGAACCGTTAAGGGTAGATTCTATAGCAAAAACAAAAAAGACAATAACATTTCTAAAAAATAGCATTTTCCATTACCATAAATAAGAAAAAATATTATTTGGATTATTACCATTTATCTTGGAGAAATTGATGCCCTGCTTGCTCTTCAACATCTGATATATTATATTCACCTCACATTTTAAACCGTTAGAAAATCTTTCAGTTAAAGTATAGTTGAGGAGGAGGGTCTACCATTTTGTCACAGTAACCTTTTTCTAGAATTGCCTCGAACGTCTAAACTGTGTGGCAGTAGGACCTCTCTTGTTGCCAAATTTCTGTTGGAAATACAGGGCACTATATAGGATTTATCATGGGGAGTCAAAAGTAAACATAAAAATGGTTCTCCATCTGACACCTGGAGACCAGTAGGAAGCCAACACAGTGGCGGTAGCATTTTAGTTTTACTTTATTTAAAGTACCATTCCAATAAGAGTAGTCTGTTTACAAAAGAAGAAGATAATAAGTTCACCATCTGACAAAATTGTAAAACTTTTATTTTTAACTGCTCATGAAAATAAACCTTTATTAACTCCATACACGAGGAACAAACTGCATGAATATTCTTCTTCACAAGAACTCAAACTGGTCACATCCATCTGACTCGTACCAATGGATTCAAATAGAAAATTTTGAGCTAGAGAAAGGCGATATAGCATTATTATTTTTCCAAAATAATAGAGATTCAAGGAAAAAAAGGCAAGGGGAGTTCTTCATGATCAAAAATCACAAATGATGGTGTAAGATAAATGGTCTATTCTCCTTGATCCCCTTTCCAAAGTCCAATTACGACTCTGATTTCATTGGCCAAAATATTTGACTCCGCATTGCTTAAGATACTTCTAAAAAAAGGCCTAGTCCACCTTTAAGACCTATATATCGAGAACAAATTGAAGAATTTTCAAGATTTATGTAGCAAATGGTCAATTTCTAACAATTACTGGTTAGAATTTAATAAACTTTAATTTAATAAAACATTGGCATCCTTCCCTTACCATTGTAAAGACCATTAACAGATTTTGAGAAGTTGATATTATCTAATGATAAGAAGCATCTCATCTCTAAATGCTAGAATATTTTTAAAAATAACTTTTAGGATGAGAAACTATAACTAACTGGAGACTTTGGGAAAAAGACATTGATTCTTCTTGACCGATTTGAAACGTGGTATTCAGCCTTCTCCATAACGGCTACATTTATTAGGAAGCCTCATATAGGGAACCATTAACAGATGGCATAAAGTTCCCTTAAAATTGTGGCTGATTAGTAAAATAGAAAAGCATTAATTTTGTTGGAGAGGATGTAAGCACATTGGCTCTCACATACATATGTGTTGGCAATGCCCGAGTATGAAGACATTTTGGTCAGATTGTTTTATCCAGTTATCCAACATCTGCAATTGCAAGTTAGATCCAACTTCGGAACTAGTTTTTTTAAAAAATTTTCTGGCACAATAGCTTTCGACATTAAGGCCATAGTGATTCAGTTCCTAATGGTTGCTAAAGGTCTAATTGCTTCAAGGTGGAAGCAGTAGAAGTGCCATCATGGTTTGAACTCAAAGAGAAGCTTTGCAAAAACATTATATGCTGGAATTGAACATCCTAGATTAAGGAGTAACTCCTCTGTTAACATCTAGATGGACACTATGGGAAAAAAATATAGCACCTGTTTAAGGATGACAAAGAAATCAATGGGGCTAGCCTTTGGATGATTTCTTCACCTTATCCCCCCGGACTTGATGTAATATTATTTGTATATATGTTTCAAGCTTTATTTAAGACTAGCGAATTGCCCGTAAAAAAATGACGGCAATGAAATTGTAAGTGAGCTAATGGTATTTCGTGTATAATAATAAAAGAACTAATAGATTAATAAAGTAATATACTTTACCTATTTTGAAGTAATATATGCAGGAAGCATTGTGCAGAAGAGCTGGCAATCTGTTTTGATGTTGCTGCAGCATTAGTGGTGTGGAGCTGCTGTGTAAGCGTGATGAATGTGTGCAGTGTAATACTGTGCGTGCGCGAGACCAAACCGTTAGCGTAGTTGTGTACTTCCGCATTGTTCTAAAATGGCGGGTAATGTGTGGTATGCGTCTGTAGCGGAATATCCGTAGGTGTTTTGTGGTGTTTTGCGTGTTTCTTGTGGTGTTTTGCGTGTTTAGAGTGCTGTAGCCTCGCTTTCATTTGATCGGCGGCCATTTTTTCTCTCGCTTAGAGAATTTTTGAGTGTCTAAACTCTTTTATTTTGAGTTAAATTGAGATGTAACTTCATTTTTTGAGGTCCTGGATGCTCCCTCTTGCTGTAGGTAAGCTTTTTATGTATGTGTTGTGTGTATTTATTGTGTTTTTCATTTTTTCATGTCCGCGGGTTGCGGCCGATTTTTGCGAGGTCGTAATGAGTGGTAACGTGTCCCCTATGTTGTTTGCGTTACGACGTAAAGATTGCGAGGGTCGCAGTTGCTGTCATGGAGTGCCTTCGGCTTCGCGAGGGCCGCGGGCTCGATATGCAAGCCCGCAAGCGTTAGCAACAACTCGTATGCTCACAACTATATATGTGATATGTATGTGTTTACATATGAATATTGGGTATAATCGCTATGAATAATACAAAATAATTCTTAGGAAGGAAGCGAGAATAATTTGGTAAACCCTAGCGGCTATTTATCATTTACTCTCATCACAGGTTTTCCAATTAGGGCTGAAAAGGTTTAAGAAGACCAAGGTTGACAAAAGATTACATTTTTAATGTATTGGTATTAAGACAATATAGGGGGACATCCTCCCTTTTGTATTAAGAAATAATTGAATGGGACAAATTATGCGTAAATCCGCATATACTAGAACTGCATAGTTTGAGTTTATGTATTAATGTATGTGTATTCTGTACATGTTTAAAAAACAATAATAAAGGGGAAAAAACTAAACCCTTATTGACATAACTCTTCAGTTACATATCTAGTACCTTTGCCCTCATCCTCATCATAATTTCTCTCTTAATTCCTTAATTTCCTATCTTCCTGGCCCTTGAAGCAGGAAAAGGACCATTATAGTCCTATATTGAAAATATTTTTGTTGTTCTTCAGCTGTGTCCGTCTCTTTGTGACCAAATGGAAGCATCACGCCAGGCACATCCTTCTGTGTTTCTGGTTGAGCTTATCTATATGGTTTTCTAGGCAAAGATGCTATAGTGGGCTGCCAGGTCCTTCCTTCTCCATTGGACCGCAATTCGTCTGACCTCTCTGCTATGACCTGTCCATCTTGGGTGACCCTACATAGTATAACTCACAGCTTTATTGAGGTATACAAGCCTCTTCACCACGACAAGGTAGCAATCCAGAAGGGGTATTTCTAAAATGTTTTAGAAGGAAAAATATGTATCCTCTGATGTATTACGGTTTGTATGCAATTATACTGATGTGGAATCTACCATTTTGGTTGCTGCTATCCAGCTTTCTGAGGTGGGAGGAACCAGGGCTTTCACATGAGTAATGGATGGCTCATTAGTTTACAAGATCATAGCCTGCTGAGAACGATATAGGGCGATACAAACAAAAAATGCATGTAGAAGTTAAACATGTAACCGCTGTGGTTCATTTATTTTTCTTTCTAATCATTTTTGACAATTATCAAGCTCCATTATTTAAAATACCATGAAGAAATTAAACTGAATACAGTGGTTATTTACTATTATGATCCATTAAGGGATTAGCCAGGCTGCAGCTAGTAAAGGGTTAAACATGCAGTAAGCAAACAAGGATCCTTTAATGAACTTCTTTATAGAATAATGCTTCTAATATTTTCCTTCCATTAGTATTTATTTGTGTTCTAACCTGCCTAATTATTAGAAAGTTCATCACCAAACTACACTACTAATTGCAGCCTTATCCGTTGATGTGTCAGTTATTTCTCTGGGGTCCGGAGGAAACAGATTATTAGTTTTACTAACAATTCCCCTAGGTTTAGTTAATGCGGTGCCAGCATCCCTTTTCTTAGGAGGGCAGCCAGGGTCATTAATTTACAAATACACATTTTCACTGCATTTAACCCTTCACTGAACAATGCATTAAACACTATCCAACAGTCCTATGATGCTTTATTTTGTGAGGCCGTTCTTTAATAGTCATCATTACAGCAGAATTGGGCAGGGAGATGGTCTTAAAACTAGTATTTAATTATAAGAAATATATTTTGCTTGTCCCTAGAGGCATTCATGATTCTTTGGTGGAAGTTTTGTGTGTAGAAGGGGTGTTTACATTTCTGGAGGAGCGGAGCTTACAATTGTTGTTGTAAGCCAATTTCTTCTAAGCATGTACAGAGGACAGTTTCAAACTCAAATAGATACAATTCGATCACACACACACACACCACCTTTGTCCTCTTGCACTGATTGATTAAGCTTCTCGTATCAGGACATTTTGAAACCAGACAAGGTGAAAGCATGTATACATAAACACATTTTGGAAAAATTCTCAATTTCTGTAAAATTGATTTTTTTCCATGGATTAGAAAGTAGTGTCTCCATTTTTGCTGATGACGCAAAGTTGTGAAAGGTAATTCAATCAGATAATGATGTACTTTCCCTCCAAAGGGATTTGCATAAATTTGAGAAATGGGCGACTAAATGGCAAATGAGATTTAATACGAGTAAAAGTAAAGTTATGCATCTGGGAAGGAAAAATAGCCATACAAATTATAATCTTAATGGAGTAAAGGGATTTGGGAGTACTTGTGGACAACCACCTAGGTAACAGCGCTCAATGCCAAGCAGCAGCTGCAAAGGCAAATAAAATATTAGCATGTATTAAGAAGGGTATAGAAGCTAGGGAAGCAAATATAATTCTGCCACTATACAAATATCTAGTATGCCCTCATTTGTAATATGGAGTACAATTTTGGGCACCACTTCATAAAAAGGACATTTTAGAGCTGGAAAAGGTACAGAGAAGTGCTACAAAACTAATAAGGGGAATGGAGGGGCTAAGTTATGAAGAAAGACTAACCAAATTAAACTTATTTTCTATAGAAAAAAAGGCACCTGAGAGAGATATGATATATAAATATGTATAAATATATCCAGGGTCAATATAGGGCATTTGTGCCAAGAGATTTTCAACTGACAAAAGGACATCCCTTGAGATTAGAAGTAAAAAGATTTCAAGGGTTCTTCACAGTAAGGGTGGTTGATCTGTGGAGTTCTCTACCAAAGGGGGTGGTGACAGCGGATTTGATAGATAACTTTAAAGATTGGATATATTTTTGAATAAAAAGGGCATTCAGGGTTATCCTGGATAATTATAGAGGGAGTATTGATCCAGGGAGGAGTCTGATCACCAGTATCTGGGGTCAGGAAGTAATTTTATTTTTTCCCCTTTATGAGACAATTACCAATGTTTCAATGTTTGTTTGTTTTTTCATTCTGCTTGCCTTCCTGTGGACCAATTAACAATTAAGCCACATATTACAAGGATTAGAGGAGATCTAAAAAGGTTGAACTTTTTCAACCTCAATTACTATGTAACTATGTATTTTACAGCTGCTAATATGGAAGTTTGTTACGTACCTCACAAATGTGCAGTTTTTCTTGAACAACCACATCAGAGATAATAATGCAACTTGGATATAACTTTGATCCAGTCCCTTATCTAGTGGTGTTATTAAACAAATGGCGCCCAAATAATGTGGTGTTCTATCTAGCAGCTAAGTAAATCGAAAATCCCAACAGTAAAACCAATACAAAATCTACTAGTGTGCTTTAAATTGCCATTAAAGGCATTTTTTCTTTGTTACATCCTAAAGAGGGCATTTGATAATGTTGAACAGTTAGTTTCTTTTTTTAAATAAAGCTTCTGCAGCAGAATAAACTGCTTTGAATGTATAACTTTCCGTGGGGGCTTATCCCTCTCCGCCAATGAGCAGCAGTATAGCTGTATGACCCATACGTGTCTTCCAATGAGATGTAGAGTCCTGCATGCTTTGCTCACAGAGGTATTTCCTGATAAATGTTGTTAAATTTGTGATTAAATAATCCCAAATCATTAGCTATTCCATTTATACATGCAGGATTGTAGATATAGATGGTATCTTCATATGTGACTCTCTTGAATATTGGATGCAAGTTTGTCTTAAAATAACCTCAAAGAATAAGAACTCATACCAGGTCTATTGTAATATTGTATTATCAAATAATTTAGAGAATAAGACTCAAACAAGCTACTCACATGGACAAGTGCCTAAGAAAGCACTAAAATATATCAATGTGTGAATTAAAGCAATATACTACTGGACCCTCCGCCATATTGAATGGCTGCCTCTGTTTTGTGCACTCTCACCCATGATGTCTCAGGAAGCTCTTTGTTTCTGTTCAGTAACACAATATCCCCCTTTTGGATCACTACCTTGTCGTGGTGAAGGGGCTTTTGTACTTCAATGAAGCCGTGAGGTATACCATGTTGGGTCACCCAATATGGGCAGGTCATAGCAGAGAGGCCAGACAAATAGCTGCCTACTGGAGAAGGAGCTGGCAACCCACTCCAGTATCTTTGCCAAGAAAACCTTATGGATAAGCACTACCAGAGTGGCACAAGGTCCCTGGCGTGCTGCAGTCCAAAAGGTCACGAAGAGTCTGATACAACTGAACAACTAAACAAAAAAGCACTCTTATCAGTTTGCTGTCTTCCAATGATTTCAGTGACGCGCTTGTCATAAGACTTAAAAGTATTAATGTCGACTCATTTATTTTCCCTTTCCCTCCCTTGCTCATCTCTTCTCTCCTTAGCATTTCTCTTCTCCCCATTGTTTCGTTCTTATCTGTCTTGTTCTCTTGCCCTCTCTTTAACACGTACTTATCCCCTCTCCCCAATTCCAGATTCTCCTTTCACTATCCCTTCTCCTTTTATCCCCTCTAATGTCTATTCATTTACCATCTTCCCCTTTTTTCTCGTCGATTTGCCATTCAGATGTCATTATAATTGTTACAGATACGAGGGTCAGCACATGAACAGCCCCATAGGGGGTAACTTGTCTATTATCACTTTGACTCCCACACTTTGCTCATGTCCAACACTCTGCTAATAACCTGCTCTCTCACCTAACATTTTGCTCTGTACACCCCCCACCCACCAAGAAATGAGATCTGAAAACACACGTTCAGTAGCATCCATTAGCCGGGCTCGTCACTAACAACACAGTCCGGCACTGCCATCTACTGCCATCTCTAACAGGAAACGCAGGCTCTGGGCAGGAATTTGGTGACCTCTGATATTCAGTTTTATTTCACTTTTTATCTATTTTAAATTTGAATATTGAATTGTATTTCCAAATATAAAAAATATATGAAATAAAATATACAACATATGTATATCCCCCATTCATATTGGAGCGATTCACAGAAAAGGATGACATATTAATGAATAATTTAATATTAGTTCATGATATGACTCCATATAGGTCCCAGGAATTGCAGAAATGAAAAGTAAATATATAAATAAATATAATTACAATTGGTTGTTATTTGGAATTTTACATGGAAGTGTCAGATAGTTCAGCCTTCGAATGGAGTATTTTAAGCATAAATTCTGTGATAAAGTCATCAGGAGAGTGGAGGACCTCATCACATGTGGATGCTAAAACACACAAACATAAATGTTATACATTTAGATCAAAACAATACAAGAACATTAAGATCTTAGTACTCTGATCTTGGCACCTTCTGGACCGCTACCTTGTCTTGGTGAAGGGGCTTGTGTACTTCAATGAAACTGTGAGCTATACCATGTAGGGTCACCCAAGATGGACAGGTCATAGCAGAGGTCAGACGAATTGCGATCCACGAAAACCATAAGGATAAGCACGACCAGAAACACAGACGGATGGACCAGGCATACTGCGTCCATGTGGCCTCCGAGAGTCGGACATGACTGAGAGACTGAACAGCTCTGATCTTATGTGATTTATCACACCCACTCTGAGAGATCACTAATTACATGAGTTAACATTATTAGGAGACTGGGAGGATTTTTTGAATGCAATTTATTCTTAATATAACTAACTTTCATCTTAATTATTTAACACATTCACTCAAAGTTTAATATAATTCAGATATATTTATTTATTTGACCAAACCGAAAGAGATAACAATACATCTATGCTCACACTTCCACTGATGGTGGAAGTGGTAAAGAATTGTTCGCTCAATCTGAAAGCATAAGGCTAATTATCTTGGGTAAGCATACATTATGTGAAGAGTTCTTCTCACTCTCCTGATGACTTTATTACATAGTGTTTGTGTGCCTCATTCAGTTGTGACCGACTCTTTGTTACCTCATGGACCAGGCTGATCCACTTGGTATTCATGGCAGAGATACTGGAGTGGGCTGCCAATTCCTTCTACAGTAGGCCACATCATACAGCTCCTGGTATTCCTTCTCCCATACAAGTACTGACCATGCCCAACCCTGCATGGCTTCAGAGTGGTGTGACCTCTTGGTTCCCTGACTGGAATCGAACCCAGGTTGTAGTAGTTAAAGCACCGAATTTTAACCCTTATTACATAGTGGTGGAAGATAAATCACACAAACATTCACCGGTGATCAATGTATACATATAAATAATAGTCTTCCAGTACAAGAGCATTACGTGTTCTTACTCTGATTCACCAGTTGGGCATGCTTGTGTTATTTCTCACACCCATTTTGAGTTATCACTAATTACATGAGATAATGTTTTTAGAAGAGTGGAAGATTTTTTTTCATGTAATTTATCCTTAAAATACCCAATTTAATACATTGACTCAATCTTTTGAATATCATTATTATTATCCTTTATTTTTAATTTTCCAACATATTCCAATAGAGCTATACAAGGGTTAAGTACAAGACAAAAACAATACTAACAAAATGCAAAAGAGCGGAGACCCTGTCTTTCAGCTTAAGATCAACATAGAGCTTTCCTTACACAAGGTTGAAAACTCACAAGCTTACAATGTAAAGGATATCTATATATAAATATATATATATATATATATATATATAATACAAAATATATTTACTTGTATGACCAGAAGAGATAACAATACATACAGACTAACTCATTCCTTGGCAGTGAAAGTGGTAAAGAATTGTTTGGTCAATCTGAAAACATAAGGCTAATTAACCATCAATAATAAAATATAATCAAATGGATTTTACAATATTAGAAGTAAATGGTTTATTTGTTGTTGTTTTTTTTTTTTTTTTTTCTAGTTTCTATTGAAGGGAATGACATAACATTATTAGATTAACAAAACAATACAAGTCCAACATGCATTATATACAAATGACGGAACAATAAAGAAAAAAAAAAAAGCTTGTTTGTATTATTCCCAATATTTTGAGTTTTTCTGTAGAATAAGTATACTTATTTTATTTACTTTGACAGTGTTATATTATGCCAGTTTTGATTAAACCAATGAGTGAAAAAAATAAAGATAAAAAAAATAGAAAAGAAAGAAAAAAATGATTTATTTTGATGTTGTGCTCTAAATTTAAAAAAAATCTATAATTATAAATAACAAATAATAGTAATAAATTAAAAAATAAATAACAAATAATAATAAATTAACAATGAATAAAAATATATAAATAAATAATGAATACATTAAAGAATAATACATAAATAAATCATTGTTAATTGAATAAATAAAACGAATTAATAAATTAAAAAATAAATAAATTAATAAAAATTATGAATAAATAATAAAATAATTAATAAAAAATAATTATAATAATAAATGAATAAATAATAATGATGAATACACAAGAAAAGTAGTAATCTGCCTCCCTGTCTTCCATGCAGACTTACTGTAATAGCATCTTAAGAATAATAAAAATGAAATAACTTAATAAATAATGAATAAATAAAGCTTAAAAAATATTAAATTAATAAACAATGAATACAAAATAAGTAAGTAATAATAAATGAATAGATAAATAATAAATAAATAAATACACAAGAGCAGCAGTAATCCGCCTCAATGTACTTCCGTGCAGACTTGCTGTAATAGCATCTTTAAAACACGTTCTCGTCTTCATTCCCATGCAAATCTTCGGCCTCCGAGATGTATTCCATCTTCTGTGTTTTCAGGCGCCATAACAGCTGCATTTATTAAAGATTACCAATTATAAAAAAATAGATTAGTAGCCACAAGGGAAAATACCATCTGCACAGTCTTTGTACAAAACAGACAGATAATTTATATCTACAGTCTACTTCGAGGGCATCCACAAACATATGTTAAATATCACTTTTAGACATTTTAATCACATCTGTTAACCACTTAATACAGTCAAGGTGCAAAAACTGATTGTACAATGTGGTTTACAAGGGACAGTTGCATTTGCTAATTTTTGGTACCATTTATTTTTAAGTATTTTTATTCTTTATATTCTTGCTTACAATGTATAAATATGCACATTTGTATTAAGGATTAACTGTGGGAATGCAAGGAGGAAACCAATAATCATACAGAGACACAGCAGAGTAATTTATCAATAGAATTGTATTAAAATTGCATTTTCTTTCATTAAACCTACATTGAAAATATCATAACCAGGCTTTCTGATTCACCCACCAAATAAAGAGTGAACTCTCCTACTACTGGAAGATTATTGCCAATATTTTCTACTTATCTCTGAGTTTTTGAACCTATTGTTTTTAGTTTAAAGCTGCATGTGAACGCTCAGACCCAAGGGAATAGCTGAACTGATAAACATCAAGGGCCTCCACACAAATGAGCAAAAATATATTTGTTTAAAAACATTAAGCCTGAGCATAATTAAAAAGTCATACAGATAGATTAGAAATAAATGAATGTTGATGTCTTCAGGACCATGGAGAGATCCATGATGCATTGGTGGAAGTTTTGTGAGAGTTTACATTTCTGGAATATTATTGTTGCAGTGAATGATGCAAGGGTCTGCTTCTTTGCCAATGAAAGAGAGTTAGTGTTGAGGCTATTTCAGTCTTATTCAATTATCATTACAAAGACTCTCTGTCCCCTCTATCCGCTTATAGCCAAAACACACACCCTCATGATTAAGCTCTAAGTGGATTCCTGTACTTAAAAACAGAGTCTTAAACATTTTTTTGGAAGATCTGAATTTTTATTTTGTCCATGGCTTACACAGCTTCTAATATTGTTAGTTTGATCCATACTTCACAAACAAGTGTTGTTGTTTTTTTCTTGAACTGCAGTGGTTCTGCAACTGTAGTAAAATGCATTTTTATTAACTGTAGTAAAATGCATTTTTTTAGTAACATGTAACTGATAAAGTACTTGGTATTACCTATATATTTTAAATAATACAATATTGTAAACATTTGTCTTCCATTTCCTTGGGTTAGGGTTAGGTTTAGAGCTAGGGGTTAGGGTTAGACTTAAGGTTTCTGGTTAGATTTAAGGGTTCAGGTTTTTTAGAAGTTAGGATTAGGGGTTAGAATTAGGGATTAGATTTAGGGTTTAGGTTTAAATTTAGGAGTCAGGATTTGGGGTGGGCTAGGTTTAGGGTTAGGGTAGTGACAGGTTATAAGATTTACACTGACAAGAATTTGAAGAAAATATTGGCCGCACCTCCTAGTGGCCATAGCTTCTGGCTAGTAGAAAACAGGAATGATCCAATAATGTGATGACTTTTCTCACTAGTGAAATGAGATCTCCAACTTAAACAGGTTTCACTTTAAGAGACATGGAAAGCTCAGCTGATTTTGGGGGCTTGTCCTCTGCCAGCCAATGAGATCTACAAACTATAGTACTCTCTCCTCATCTACTATTCATTTCAATAAAGTTTTAACAGGTTTTACTTAATATTATTTCATCCAACAAAAAAAAACTTTTTTATAATGTGTCAAATTATACAGTGCAAAACACTGGTTTGGTAATGTTTAAAGCATGCTCTCCTCATGTATATGTCCCATGTCCCTTTAATTTCACATGCTGATACTGCTCTGCAGTAATTAGCATCCCCACAATGATATTGCTAGAGGGTCCACAAAAAAAGAAATATTAATAGATGTTAATTAACTTAATTAACAAGAATGACACCTTTCAACACAGCCAAGAATCTTCATATTAGACTTGTGTATATATGTGTGTATATCCATGCAGGGATATGGATGGGTAGACTGACATATTGTTAGGTATTCATGGCTTGATAATTTGAGGGTGCACCACTGTGACTCCAGCAGTGAGGTAACATAACGAGGCGCGCTCTGTAGGTGATTATCTCATTCATCTTATTGCTGTTCTTCTGCTATAAGAGACATCCCCTCCCATCATTAATTATGAAACGGAATTAGAGTTGGCAAATCCAGAGGGTACACCCAACAAATGCCTATATAAGGAACTTGCTATCTTGTTGTTTTGTCGTTCAGTCATGTCCAAATCTCCATGACCTTATGAACCACAGCTGACACATCTGTCGGTAACTGCTCCTCTAAGCTCCATCAGGCTAATTTTCTTTTGCATCAATCACCTCATCTATCCATCTCTGGCTCTGCCATCCTCTTCTTCATGTACCGCCCGTCTTACCCAGAATCAGAGTCTTCTCTAGGGATTCCTGTCTTCTCATGATATGGTCAAAATATTTGACCTTTAGCTTCATGATCAAACCTTCCAGTGAACAGTTTGTCTTTATTTCCTGAACTACTGATTTATTGGATCTTTTTACAGTACAAGGGACTAAAAGCAGTTATCTCCAACACCACAATTCTCTGGCGCTCAGCCTCCTTTATGGTCCAGCTCTCACATCTATATGTTACTACTGGCAATACCATAGCTCTATCAATGCAGACTTTTGTTGATAGTGTATTATCTTTAATTTTTGCTAGCTTGTCCGGACTTACCATAGCTTTTCTCCCCACAAGCAAATGTCTTTTCATTTCAAGGCTACAGTCACCACCTGAGAAGATCTTGGAGCCCAGGAAAAGAAAATCTGTCACTGCTTCCATAGCCTAGGATGACAATTTTTATATAACTTTAAAATACAATGGTCATTTAAGTAGCAGAGTGACAACATTAGCAGCTATGTAAGTCAGGGCATAACTGATTGTTTGTACTTGTACCATGGCAGATTACGTCTTGGATAGATGGTCTACCAATCTTCCGATCCAAAAAGAGATTTTAACAGAATCCACAATTTTTAACCAGATTACTAATCACATTAGCAATAAAGAAAAAATCGTTGGCTGCTGTTAATTTATCTCAGGTGCACGCTTCTTAGTAAAATAAAGTACATAAAATTAAATAGATACACACAGTTGTATTATACACCTAGTAAGAGTAGCCATTCAGTACTTGCTGACAGAATGTGATGAATCTTGGATCTTATTTTCTGTCAATGCTGCACTAAATCTTCCAAGCTTACAGTAACACTTACTATTACCGGAGTATCTCTCCTTCAGCTGTTTATCTTTTTTTTTTATTTCTTCTAGCGAGTGCCAATATTTGCAACGTGGTCCTCATGAGACACAGTGAGCTGGAGGACGGGATCGATGTTCTGGACAGCAGTGGACAGATTGTCGGTTCTTCAAGAATTGCTGCAAAACACGTGTGTATTTTTGTGTTGCTTTTGTATCTGTGCAGGGTTCGCACTGATCGCACATAATGAGCTGCAATGCTTTTCTTATCCTGGCGGTCAAGTTTTTCCAAGTGAGAACTGCATATTTATGTAGGAAATAGGTCATGTATAGAAATGTAGCTTTTAATCTGCCTACCAGACTAGATTCATACTCCTTTGAGCATCGAAGTAACTGAAAAGGAGGTGTGTGATGGTTATTCTAGTTTAAGAAATTAAATCGCCTTTATTTGTAACACTATAAATTTACAATCTAAGGATTTGGGCGTGATACAGGAGGGTGATAGATACAAGATGGCGGTGTGTAAGGCAATAGGCTCAGGCATGGGGAGGTGTCTGTGTGTTGCACTGAAGATTGTGGGTGTGAGTGATATAATGCTGTGGAGTGTGCAGTTGCGTGCATAAAGGATGGTGATAAGCTTCTTTAAACAAATTAATTTTAGCGTTTTTTTTTTGGGGGGGGGGGGGAGATTTGAGGCAGGAAGATAGTCTAGTGGAGCGAGGAAAGGAGTTCCAAAGCGTAAGGGTAGTAAGAAAAGTCCTGAAGACGGAAGTAAGAGGAGGAAAGAAGAAGGTCATTAGCAGAGCGAAGAGGGCGGTTGGTGGGGTATTTTGAGACTAAAGCAGATATATAAGGGAGTGCACTTTGTTCCAGGCTTTATCGTTGGGGGTCATGATTTTAATTCTTACAAGACAAAGGAAATGTAAACAAAGTCTCATGGAGAGCCAGTTGAATGAGAATGCATAATGTGTTGTAATCCAGAGATCCAGAAGTCTCACTATATCTTTGTTTCGTAATATATCAGGACAGAGGAAACATGGTCTCATTTGGTCTTATGTAATTTATCTACACTATAGACCGCTTATTTTATATGCAAAAATATTTTTAGTAATTTTTAAAATATTATCTTTTAAATGTATATCTATGTTTTATTTATATATATATATATATATATATATATATATATATATATATATATGTACAGTATCTCACAAAAGTACACCCCTCACATTTTTGTAAATATTTTATTATATCTTTTCACGTGACAACACTGAAGAAATTACCCTCTGCTACAATGTGAAGTAGTAAGTGTACAGTCTGTTTAACAGTATAAATGTGTTGTCCCCTCAAAATAACTCAGTACGCAGCCATTAATATCTAACTCGTTGGCAACAAAAGTGAGTACACCCCTAAGTGGAAATGTCCAAATTGGACCAAAAGTGTCAATATTTTGTGTGGCCACCATTATTTTCCAGCACTGCCCTAACCATCATGAACATGGAATCCACCAGAGCTTCACAGGTTGCCACTGGACTCCTCTTCCACTCCTCCATAATGACATCGCTGGTGGATGTTAGAGACCTTGTACTCCCCCACCTTCCGTTTGAGGATGCCCCACAGACGCTCAATAGGGTTTAGGTCTGGTGACATGCTTGGCCAGTCCATCACCTTTACCTTCAGCTTCTTTACCAAGGCAGTGGTAGTCTTGGAGGTGTGTTTGGGGTTGTTATCATATTGGAATACTGCCCTGCAGCCAAGTCTCCGAAGGGAGGGGATCATGCTCTGCTTCAGTATGTCACAGTACATGTTGGCATTCATGGTTCACTCCATGAACTCTAGCTCCCCAGTACTGGCAGCACTCATATTGGACTAGGATGGCCCTTTACACATTTTTTATTTATTTGAAGCCATGTTTCTTCTCCCTTGTTATTATCTTTTAGTTGGAGCCATGTTTCTTCTCCCTTGTTATTATCTTTTAGTTGGAGCCATGTTTCTTCTCCCTTGTTATTCATTTTTTATTTGGATCCATGTTTCTTCTCCCTGGCTATTATCATTTAGTTGGAGCCATGTTTCTTCTGCCTGGTTATCATTTTTTAGCTGGAGCCATGTTTCTTCTCCCCGGTTATCATCTTTTAGTTGGAGCCATGTTTCTTCTCCCTGGCTATCATCTTTTAGTTGGAGCCATGTTTCTTCTCCCCGGTTATCATCTTTTAGCTGGAGCCATGTTTCTTCTCCCTGGCTATTAGCTTTTAGTTGGATCCATGTTTCTTCTCCCTTGCTATTATCATGTTTCCTCTCCCTGGCTATCATCTTTTAGTTGGAGCCATGTTTCTTCTCCCTTGTTATTCATCTTTTAGTTGGAGCCATGTTTCTTCTGCCTGGTTATCATTTTTTTAGTTGGAGCCATGTTTCTTCTCCCTGGCTATTATATTTTAGCTAAAGCCATGTTTCTTCTCCCTGGCTGTTATATTTTAGCTAAAGCCATGTTTCCTCTCCCTGGCTATCATCTTTTAGTTGGAGCCATGTTTCTTCTCCCTTGTTATTCATCTTTTAGTTGGAGCCATGTTTCTTCTGCCTGGTTATCATTTTTTAGTTGGAGCCATGTTTCTTCTCCCCGGTTATCATCTTTTAGTTGGAGCCATATTTCTTCTCCCTGGCTATTATCATGTTTCCTCTCACTGGCTATCATCTTTTAGTTGGAGACATGTTTCTTCTCCCTTGTTATTCATCTTTTAGTTAGAGCCATGTTTCTTCTCCCTGGCTATTATATTTTAGCTGGAGCCATGTTTCTTCTCCCCAGTTATCATCTTTTAGTTGGAGCCATGTTTCTTTTCCCTGGCTATTATATTTTAGCTGGAGCCATGTTTCTTCTCCCCGGTTATCATCTTTTAGCTGGAGCCATGTTTCTTCTCGCTGGCTGTTATCATTTAGTTGGAGCCATGTTTCTTCTCCCTGATTATCATCTTTTAATTGGAGCCATGTTTCTTCTCCCTGGCTATCCTCTTTTAGTTGAAGCCATGTTTCTTCTCCCCGGTTATCATCTTTTAGTTGAAGCCATGTTTCTTCTCCCCATGTTTCTTCTCCCCGGTTATCATATTTTAGTTGGAGCCATGTTTTTTCTCCCCGGTTATCATCTTTTAGTTGGAGCCATGTTTCTTCTCCCTGGCTATTATCATTTAGTTGGAGGCATGTATCTTCTCCACTGTTATCATCTTTTAGTTGGAGCCATGTTTCTTCTCCCTGGCTATTATATTTTAGCTAAAGCCATGTTTATTCTCCCTGGCTGTTATCATGTTTCCTCTCCCTGGCTATCATCTTTTAGTTGGAGCCATGTTTCTTCTCCCTTGTTATTCATCTTTTAGTTGGAGCCATGTTTCTTCTGCCTGGTTATCATTTTTTAGTTGGAGCCATGTTTCTTCTCCCCGGTTATCATCTTTTAGTTGGAGCCATGTTTCTTCTCCCTGGCTATTATCATGTTTCCTCTCACTGGCTATCATCTTTTAGTTGGAGACATGTTTCTTCTCCCTGGCTATCATCTTTTAGTTGGAGCCATGTTTCTTCTCCCCGGTTATCATCTTTTAGCTGGAGCCATGTTTCTTCTCCCTGGCTATTAGCTTTTAGTTGGATCCATGTTTCTTCTCCCTTGCTATTATCATGTTTCCTCTCCCTGGCTATCATCTTTTAGTTGGAGCCATGTTTCTTCTCCCTTGTTATTCATCTTTTAGTTGGAGCCATGTTTCTTCTGCCTGGTTATCATTTTTTTAGTTGGAGCCATGTTTCTTCTCCCTGGCTATTATATTTTAGCTAAAGCCATGTTTCTTCTCCCTGGCTGTTATATTTTAGCTAAAGCCATGTTTCCTCTCCCTGGCTATCATCTTTTAGTTGGAGCCATGTTTCTTCTCCCTTGTTATTCATCTTTTAGTTGGAGCCATGTTTCTTCTGCCTGGTTATCATTTTTTAGTTGGAGCCATGTTTCTTCTCCCCGGTTATCATCTTTTAGTTGGAGCCATATTTCTTCTCCCTGGCTATTATCATGTTTCCTCTCACTGGCTATCATCTTTTAGTTGGAGACATGTTTCTTCTCCCTTGTTATTCATCTTTTAGTTAGAGCCATGTTTCTTCTCCCTGGCTATTATATTTTAGCTGGAGCCATGTTTCTTCTCCCCAGTTATCATCTTTTAGTTGGAGCCATGTTTCTTTTCCCTGGCTATTATATTTTAGCTGGAGCCATGTTTCTTCTCCCCGGTTATCATCTTTTAGCTGGAGCCATGTTTCTTCTCGCTGGCTGTTATCATTTAGTTGGAGCCATGTTTCTTCTCCCTGATTATCATCTTTTAATTGGAGCCATGTTTCTTCTCCCTGGCTATCCTCTTTTAGTTGAAGCCATGTTTCTTCTCCCCGGTTATCATCTTTTAGTTGAAGCCATGTTTCTTCTCCCCATGTTTCTTCTCCCCGGTTATCATATTTTAGTTGGAGCCATGTTTTTTCTCCCCGGTTATCATCTTTTAGTTGGAGCCATGTTTCTTCTCCCTGGCTATTATCATTTAGTTGGAGGCATGTATCTTCTCCACTGTTATCATCTTTTAGTTGGAGCCATGTTTCTTCTCCCTTGTTATTCATTTTTTATTTGGATCCATGTTTCTTCTCCCTGGCTATTATCATTTAGTTGGAGCCATGTTTCTTCTGCCTGGTTATCATTTTTTAGCTGGAGCCATGTTTCTTCTCCCCGGTTATCATCTTTTAGTTGGAGCCATGTTTCTTCTCCCTGGCTATCATCTTTTAGTTGGAGCCATGTTTCTTCTCCCCGGTTATCATCTTTTAGCTGGAGCCATGTTTCTTCTCCCTGGCTATTAGCTTTTAGTTGGAGCCATGTTTCTTCTCCCTTGTTATTCATCTTTTAGTTGGAGCCATGTTTCTTCTGCCTGGTTATCATTTTTTTAGTTGGAGCCATGTTTCTTCTCCCTGGCTATTATATTTTAGCTAAAGCCATGTTTCTTCTCCCTGGCTGTTATATTTTAGCTAAAGCCATGTTTCCTCTCCCTGGCTATCATCTTTTAGTTGGAGCCATGTTTCTTCTCCCTTGTTATTCATCTTTTAGTTGGAGCCATGTTTCTTCTGCCTGGTTATCATTTTTTAGTTGGAGCCATGTTTCTTCTCCCCGGTTATCATCTTTTAGTTGGAGCCATATTTCTTCTCCCTGGCTATTATCATGTTTCCTCTCACTGGCTATCATCTTTTAGTTGGAGACATGTTTCTTCTCCCTTGTTATTCATCTTTTAGTTAGAGCCATGTTTCTTCTCCCTGGCTATTATATTTTAGCTGGAGCCATGTTTCTTCTCCCCAGTTATCATCTTTTAGTTGGAGCCATGTTTCTTTTCCCTGGCTATTATATTTTAGCTGGAGCCATGTTTCTTCTCCCCGGTTATCATCTTTTAGCTGGAGCCATGTTTCTTCTCGCTGGCTGTTATCATTTAGTTGGAGCCATGTTTCTTCTCCCTGATTATCATCTTTTAATTGGAGCCATGTTTCTTCTCCCTGGCTATCCTCTTTTAGTTGAAGCCATGTTTCTTCTCCCCGGTTATCATCTTTTAGTTGAAGCCATGTTTCTTCTCCCCATGTTTCTTCTCCCCGGTTATCATATTTTAGTTGGAGCCATGTTTTTTCTCCCCGGTTATCATCTTTTAGTTGGAGCCATGTTTCTTCTCCCTGGCTATTATCATTTAGTTGGAGGCATGTATCTTCTCCACTGTTATCATCTTTTAGTTGGAGCCATGTTTCTTCTCCCTGGCTATTATATTTTAGCTAAAGCCATGTTTATTCTCCCTGGCTGTTATCATGTTTCCTCTCCCTGGCTATCATCTTTTAGTTGGAGCCATGTTTCTTCTCCCTTGTTATTCATCTTTTAGTTGGAGCCATGTTTCTTCTGCCTGGTTATCATTTTTTAGTTGGAGCCATGTTTCTTCTCCCCGGTTATCATCTTTTAGTTGGAGCCATGTTTCTTCTCCCTGGCTATTATCATGTTTCCTCTCACTGGCTATCATCTTTTAGTTGGAGACATGTTTCTTCTCCCTGGCTATTATATTTTAGCTAAAGCCATGTTTCTTCTCCCTGGCTGTTATCATGTTTCCTCTCCCTGGCTATCATCTTTTAGTTGGAGCCATGTTTCTTCTCCCTTGTTATTCATCTTTTAGTTGGAGCCATGTTTCTTCTGCCTGGTTATCATTTTTTAGTTGGAGCCATGTTTCTTCTCCCCAGTTATCATCTTTTAGTTGGAGCCATGTTTCTTCTCCCTGGCTATTATCATGTTTCCTCTCACTGGCTATCATCTTTTAGTTGGAGACATGTTTCTTCTCCCTGGCTATTATATTTTAGCTAAAGCCATGTTTCTTCTCCCCAGTTATCATCTTTTAGTTGGAGCCATGTTTCTTCTCCCTGGCTATTATATTTTAGCTGGAGCCATGTTTCTTCTCCCCAGTTATCATCTTTTAGTTGGAGCCATGTTTCTTCTCCCTGGCTATTATATTTTAGCTGGAGCCATGTTTCTTCTCCCCGGTTATCATCTTTTAGCTGGAGCCATGTTTCTTCTCGCTGGCTATTATCATTTAGTTGGAGCCATGTTTCTTCTCCCTGATTATCATCTTTTAGTTGGAGCCATGCTTCTTCTCCCCGGTTATCATCTTTTAGTTGGAGGCATAGTTACATAGTTACATAGTAATTAAGGTTGAAAAAAGACTTTCAGTCCATCAAGTTCAACCTGTTAAGATCTCCTCTGATCTGCAATATGCGGATTAGTTATTAATTAAATTATTGATTAAATAATTATTAATAGTATAGTATTGGATAATGAATAAAGAGTTAGTCCATCAAGTTCAACCTTTTTAGATCTCTATTGATCTTTTTAATTTGGACTATTTATTATTATTGTTAATTGTTAATTATTGTTAATTGATCCAGAGGAAGGCAAACATAAAAAAAACCCCATTGAAACTTTGCCAATTGTCTCATAAGGGAAAAAAAAAGCAAAATTCCTTCCTGACCCCAGAAACTGGCGATCAAATTTCTCCCTGGATCAATATTCCTTGCTAGTTATCTAGGATAGCCTTGAATGCCCTCTTTATTCAGAAATATATCTAACCCCTTTTTGAAGTTGTCTATCGAATTCGCTGTCACCACCTCCTTTGGTAGAGAATTCCACAGTTTAACCACCCTAACTGTGAAGAACCCTTTTCTTTGTTTAAGGTGAAATCTTTTTTCCTCTAACCTCAACGGATGTCCTCTTGTCAGTTGTAAATCTCTTGCTACAAAAAGTTCACTTGACAAAGCCTTATATTGACCCTGGATGTATTTAAATAACGTAATCATATCTCCTCTTAGATGCCTTTTTTCTAGCGAAAATAAGTTTAATTTTGCTAGTCTTTCTTCATAACTTAGCCCCTCCATTCCCCTTATTAGTTTTGTAGCCCTTCTCTGTACTTTTTCCAGCTCTAAAATGTCTTTTTTGTGAGGTGGTGCCCAAAATTGTACTCCATATTCCAAATGAGGCATGTATCTTCTCCACGGTTATCATCTTTTAGTTGGAGCCATGTTTCTTCTCCCTGGCTATTATATTTTAGCTAAAGCCATGTTTCTTCTCCCTGGCTGTTATCATGTTTCCTCTCCCTGGCTATCATCTTTTAGTTGGAGCCATGTTTCTTCTTCTTTGTTGTTCATCTTTTAGTTGGAGCCATGTTTCTTCTGCCTGGTTATCATTTTTTAGTTGGAGCCATGTTTCTACTCCCCGGTTATCATCTTTTAGATGGAGCCATGTTTCTTCTCCTTGGCTATTATCATGTTTCCTCTCCCTGGCTATCATCTTTTAGTTGGAGCCATGTTTCTTCTGCCTGGTTATCATTTTTTAGTTGGAGCCATGTTTCTTCTCCCTGGCTATTATATTTTAGCTGGAGCCATGTTTCTTCTCCCCGGTTATCATCTTTTAGCTGGAGCCATGTTTCTTCTCGCTGGCTGTTATCATTTAGTTGGAGCCATGTTTCTTCTCCCTGATTATCATCTTTTAGTTGGAGCCATGTCTCTTCTCCCTGGCTATCCTCTTTTAGTTGAAGCCATGTTTCTTCTCCCCGGTTATCATCTTTTAGTTGAAGCCATGTTTCTTCTCCCCATGTTTCTTCTCCCTGGTTATCATCTTTTAGTTGGAGCCATGTTTTTTCTCCCCGGTTATCATCTTTTAGCTGGAGCCATTTTTCTTCTCCCCGGTTATCATTTTTTAGCTGGAGCCATGTTTCTTCTCCCTGGCTATAATCTTTTAGCTGGATTCATGTTTTTTCTCCCTGGCTATTATCTTTTAGCTGGAGCCATGTTTCTTCTCCCTGGCTATTATCTTTTAGCTGGAGCCATGTTTCTTCTCCCTGGTTATCATCTTTTAGTTGGAGCCATGTTTCTTTTCCCCGGTTATTATCATTTAATTGGAGCCATGTTTCTTCTCCCCGATTATCATCTTTTAGTTGGAGCCATGTTTCTTCTCCCCGGTTATCATCTTTTAGCTGGAGCCATGTTTCTTCTCCCCGGTTATCATCTTTTAGCTGGAGCCATGTTTCTTCTTCCCGGTTATCATCTTTTAGCTGGAGCCATGTTTCTTCTCCCTGGTTATTATCTTTTAGTTGGAGCAATGTTTCTTCTCCCTGGTTATCATCATTTAGTTGGAGCCATGTTTCTTCTCCCTGGCTATTATCATTTAGTTGGAGCCATGTTTCTTCTCCCTGGCTATTATCATCTTTTAGTTGGAGCCATGTTTCTTCTCCCTGGCTATTATCATCTTTTAGTTGGAGCCATGTTTCTTCTCCCTGGCTATTATCATCTTTTAGTTGGAGCCATGTTTCTTCTCCCTGGCTATTATCATCTTTTAGTTGGAGCCATGTTTTTTCTCCCTGGCTATTATCATTTAGTTGGAGCCATGTTTCTTCTCCCCGGTTATTATCATTTAGTTGGAGCCATGTTTCTTCTCCCTGGCTATTATCATCTTTTAGTTGGAGCCATGTTTTTTCTCCCTGGCTATTATCATTTAGTTGGAGCCATGTTTCTTCTCCCCGGTTATTATCATTTAGTTGGAGCCATGTTTCTTCTCCCTGGCTATTATCATCTTTTAGTTGGAGCCATGTTTTTTCTCCCTGGCTATTATCATTTAGTTGGAGCCATGTTTCTTCTCCCCGGTTATTATCATTTAGTTGGAGCCATGTTTCTTCTCCCTGGCTATAATCATACACTTCTTCTATTCTCAGCACAAGGTACAATGTTCCGCAGTCACCAGATCTTTCAGAGAAGGCTCCAGCTGTTTTCATTTTGCTTTTGAACACCTGTCTGGGAAGCCTTCACAATACCATATGCTTCTTGCTTTTTATAAATGCTTTTTTTCCACATGCACTGCATGTCTTAGTCCCTTGGGGTTTATCAGAATATTAAATTGCTATCATTTATAAATGGATGCTTGCAAAAGTTTAATAATGTAATCTGAATAGCATCTGTGCATTGCATATATCTAAATATAATCCTTATTAAAGAGAAAACTAGGTGTAAAGTAATACTAGGCATACCTTAGAATTATTACTCCAACTGGCTCCATTAATGGGGCCATTATAGAGGTCATACAATAGGGTTTCAATTGTTTATTCAATAACTGATTAGCAATAAAATTAACGTTTGATTCAGGAAGCATTGCTTTTTCCGCCACCTTATTTTTTGTCCACAAGATGGGAGCAAACGTGCCTAGATGGTTGCCCTAAAATCTGTTCACTGCAATGGCTGCTAAAGGAAAATAGTCAGTAAAATACTCCTATTAGGACAGCCAGATCTTTCCTACCACTAGCTGCCTGCTAGGAGGCGGAGAGAAGCATATCTGCAATTGTGCATTTAATTTTTTTTTTCAGTTATTTACACACACACTGAGATGTACACCTGGGGACAGATCACTTAGAGGGTCTCTGTTACTCCAACAAGAAGTTGATTTCATTTTAAAGTGCATTACAATCTGGCTATACATTATACAACACGTTTTCTCCATAGAAAGTAATTTCTGAAATATAAAAAAAAAATGTAATTTAATTTATTTTGAAGCTCCTGTACGTTAATGTGCAGCTCACTGTGATAACGTGCAACTCAGAGTGCTTGATACGGGCAGGAGACAATAGCCTGCATGAGTGCTGCCAGCACTGGGGAGCTACAACTCAATACTGATAACAATGCAGATCCACTTATAGACAATCGGACTGAAATCCTATTTGGCACAATAAATCAGCTAATTAATATGTGTAAACTGCTCATTTGCATATAAATGCAGCAAAAACATGACATTTTCCAGGACTGACTCACTTGGATAACACAACATATAGCCAGTTTTCCATGCTCTTTAAGAATAACCAGAAAAAAACAACAACTTTATTTTGAGGAGAGAGAATGGCTTTAATTGTGTGTCCTAAGGGCACATTCTTGTTTTGCCCCTTTGTGCCACTACTGAGGAGAAATTCCCTGAAGCTTGTCAGCCTGTACCCATTTCTAAGGGCAGGCCAGAACAGACATGCCAGGCAAGTCTCCTCTGGATGGGTAAAACCACAACCAGATGTAGTCAGATGGCCTATGTCAGTGGGAAGCTATTGATCTAGGCACAGTGAACAATAAATTACATTTTAATAAACAAATTAAACCCTATATTATGACCTACATTATGTAACAATGGACATTGTATCCGACCCAGTGCGTAGGATCCAGCCGAGCCCTGGCTAAGCTAAAATCTGACCCCTTACTTTATCCCTTGCTGGCACCTTGGCCACACCTTCCAATTAATTTTTATACACATTTTATGCAGCTTTCTGTTGGCAGGGCCAGATTTCCCCATTTTTTCTGGCTTAAGACAGATCTACCAAGGACACATAGCGATGGGAAGAAAGCGTGAGCAGGAGAGAATAGGAATTTGGGTTGATTGACATAAGGAATGTGAGTGCAACAGAACTGTCTCTTTCTATACCTCGAGATCCCAAATCCAACCCATAGAGCATGACTATAGTATCAATAGAGCATGCCAATAGTATCACACGTCAGTTGCTTAGCTTGGCCTGTTGGTAGGACTTTATAACTGAAACTGAGAACCACTGCCCTAGGTTTACAGGAGCTTGCTGCCATCAATTGGTTGCCACTTGACAAGTCAGACCTTTCTCTAAGTAATAGCTATGAGTGATGCCATTGATGTTATCAATTACTCCGTCTACTAATCTGCAAGACTCATTAAATAAAGTTGAGATAAGATGTGAAAGACTGAAATAGAAAATGAAGACTACTATTAAACTTCTGGATGGCTGCCTTGTTATGGTGAAGGGGCTTCAGTACTTAAGGGAAGCCGTGACCTATGCCATGTAGTGTCACCCAAGATGGGCCGGTCATAGCAGACACGTCAGACACATTGCAGTTTACTGGAGAAGTAACGGACAACACACTCTAATATCTTTGCCAAGAAAACCTTATGGTTAAGAATAACCAGATACAAGATGTGCCTGACGTGCTGTGGTCTATAGGGTCATGCAGAGTGACTAAAAACTATTTATTAAACTCTTTATTTTTGTATTTGTTACTTATATTATGGTTGGTTGAGGTTATATGGTTGCTTGGTGTTTTTTTTCCGTAATCCGAACCTCACTGTCTTTTTAAAGCATCAATTTATGGGTTTCCACTAAAAGAAGAGTGTCATCCATGGGCACAACCACATCATTAATGGACCTTACATGTAGCTGTTTTGAATGAGATTTTTTTATCTTTCTTCCATATCTTGTTTTTTTTCAGGCTCTAATGGAGACGGCTCTAACGAGAGTGGTTCTTCCAATGCCTATTCTGGTTCTACCTCCCATCATAATGTCTGTACTTGAAAAGTAAGTACAAAGAATTCTGCAAAACATTGTTTTTAATTTAATTTGATCTCATATTTGTAAGACACAAAACATATTTTGTAGCTCTAGGGTAAAGTACACACATTTACTATCAACTATTATATTATAAACGGACCAGGACCATGGGATTTGAGGGCCTGACCTAGAGCTTACAACCAGGCTGATTTAAAGGGACTTTTAGACATTTTTTTAATTTGAATGTTTTAAGTATGTTACTTAATTCCTTTTATACTCCATGAAATTGTGACACAAAAATTATTTTACTTCTAAGAAGAGTAACAGATTATTTCCTTCTGGAACCTCCCCTTGTTTCTCCTGTTCTCTACAATGTAGGGTGCCATATTGCGCTTATGGCCACATCCTCAGGGTATGGTTTCAGACTATTAGATCTCATGCTAATCAGACATTCAGCATGTACCTTGTTAGCAACATGAGACACTGGTAGTATAAAGTGGGCTTGGCTTTAGATCACAGTTGTGCAAGATGTCAGCTCTCATGAGGGAGAACAGGAAGAAAGGGGGAGATTCAGAATGTCAGAATCTGTTATTCTGGAAACCTCTGAACATTTTTAAAATTTCATATCACAATTCGATTGAAGAGGATAAAATTAATGAATTTAGATACATGAATTTAGAACATAAAACAAAATTCCTAAAGGGTACCTTTGTAATGCTTTTATACAGCTTCTGGCAGCCCCTTTAAGTCTGTTTGCTCCCCTGCATACTGCTGTTTATCATATCTGTGACCTGCCAGCACTGCATGGGAGTCAAGAGACCTCTGTAGTTTGGTAAAATCTTTGCATTTTGTAAAGTATGTAGGAAAATAGCAGCAGCTATCTAATACAGGAATATGAGTATTTTCAGAGAAAATATTATTTAGATAACTCTGATAGTTTCATAGAGAATGCCATCTTATATTGCTAATCTGTCCCTTGCTTGATTAGGAGTTATATTGTCAAGCGGCTAATTGGATTTTAACAAAAGTAAATACAGATCATACTTGTGTCCACTGTTCCTCTCACTACTCTCCAGTTACCAATCATTTTACAATGACAAAATGTCAATCATAAAACTGAACCCAAATTCAATAACTAAAATGTAAAGGTTGTATATATAATATATATATATATATATATATATATATATATAATTATTATTATTATTATTATTATTATTATTATTATTATTATTAATATATATTTTTTTTTTTAACTGTGTAAAAACTTTTTGCACATTATAAGTTTCTTGAAAAGGCATATGGCCAATATAGTCCTATACTTAAAATATACTTTTTTGAAGAAATACACTTGTAAACAGGCAAAAAAAGAGAGTACAGCCGCCAATTTATTACATTTTATATGCAATTATGCTGCTGTGCAATCTACTATTTTGGTTTCTACTGATCAACTGAGATGGAAAGATATTTTAAATGCCCCAGAAACTTCTGTCTACACTATGGGAATGTAGCAGCTAAAAGTGTCATAATAGAAGCAATGGAATACCCATTAGTTTACAAGGATACACCTTCCAGATAAAGTAACAGAAGAATCAACTGAAAATGAAAATGGTGCCACACAGTAAATTGGTTCGAAATAAAAAATAGTATAAAATAAAATAAAAATTTGATCCAGCCATAGTATAATTTAGTATATTTTCCTTAGTTGGATTGATTTGAAGAAGTGTCATAACTAAGAAGCTCCCTTACCGGTATTTGTAAAAGCAAAAAAATTTGCTATCTGTAATTATCCGGTTTGGGGGGGGTCACTACAGCAAAAAAAAAAGAAGAAAGAAAACACATAAAATAAAACATAAATTAGACAGCACTTGGCCCCCCAAAGAAGGGCCCCAGTGCATTGCATCAGCAGTAGCTTCTCCCTGTTCCATGATATTTTCAAGCAGCACATAATTAGGACACTTTATAATGTACTTTATTATATTAATTACATAAATCCTTTCCAGTTTTAACAACCCATAGACGTTAAACTCTTTGAGGAGTTTGACATGTTGTGCTGCAGGCTAGACATAGGTCACATACCAGGAATATATCCCTTACCTTTAAGGACAATAACTTCAAAGCATTTCCAAGCGTGTCCTTTATCTCCGATCTGGATTTATTACAGAGATGTCTCCAAACATTTTTTAACAATGATCTGTAGGTTATCTGGGAGTATCAGTAAAATATCCCAGCATGCTCTTTACTTCTTGTTCTTCACCTTTGGTTTATGAGCTTTTTACGGTTTTTGTTTGTGGTTACAGTAGAAAGAGTTTTAATTGAATGTTGGGAGGAGCAATTAGGAACCAAACATGCGTGAGTTATGGACACTCAGTGCAAGCAAATGAGTTTAATGACCATGTCCACACTTATAAGCGTCTCATTATCTTGTAGTTGTTGGTAACAATTTATAGTCGTCCAGTCCAGTGTTAAACCTGTCAGGATGCAATAGCTCATGTATCCTTAAAGGGATGTCAAAGGTTTGGGGATTTTACTAGGTATATAATATACCTGTGTATTCTATTAATTTTATGTACTTTGTTTTATTAAAAAAGTGCTTATAAGCTATGTTTCCACTATCTAAAATCAAACCAATGGTCCCTGTATGCCCTTTGCAGCATATGCAGACACAGATTTTGTAGTATTTGCTGTGCTGGGTCTCATACTAACCAATCAGTGACCCTCTTTCAGCAACATGCTGCTGAATTGTGATCTGTGTCTACATACGCAGCAGTGGGTAGACCCTATATGCATGATGTTAGACCGTAATCTCTTCTTATAAGCACCATTTTTAAATTGGTAAAAAAGTCTTGTGGTGAGGGATACCTGATGTTCTGCCAAAGCTAGCCTCTGTAGAGGCCCTGATAGTCATGGTAGGAAAAATACATTTCCTTGGTCGTTGGCAGGCACACATGTGTCCCCTGTGGTCTTAGGTAAGATGGGGTAGCAACTATGTTGTGGTAAACTGATGTGGTAGTGACTAGGTCTTGTGAAAGGAAGGGCGAAGAGCGTCTTTGGTTATAATGACGTTTGAAACGACTTGGTAGTCGTAATGACATGTGAAAGCGAATGGGATGAAACCCAAGCATGATAAGAGGGAGAGGCTATGGTGAGAACCAGCCTAGTGGGTCATGGGTGCAAAACTTGGGATTCCGATTTTACTAGGAGCGTGAAGACGTTGAGCTATGGAAACGTAGTGCTTGAGGAGAGACAAAATTGTAATGGAGGGCTTCATGAGAGCCAAAGACAAAGGGGAGGCATCTGAAATGATAGCGGGAGCCAGAGGGAGCGGGATCAGCCTGGATGCACCAGAGGCGTGAAACCGAAGAGGTGCAGCCATATAGGGCTTAATTAGAGACAACAATTGCAATATAGGGCCTGATAGGACCCAGGAGAGATTTTGGAACGCAGAGGAACAAGGAAGAGGTGGGCCGGAAGTGCTTAAGTAAGGTGAGAGAAGAAGCCTCCCACAACTTCCAGGTAACACCTGGACATTTTGGTCAGTTCCCCCTATTGTGGCAAGGGGCAACTTACGTTTGGCCTTTTCCTTGGTCATTGGCAGGTACAGCTGTCCCCTATGGTCTTAGACAAGACAGGGTAGGTGCTATGTTATGGGAAACAGAGGTAACCACTAGGACGGCCAATGAGCGACTATGGTCATAATGACTTGCAACAGCAACTTGGGTTGTGCGAATGCGAGCATGTTAGTAGGGAGAGGCTGTGGTGAGAATCGGCCTAGAGAGTGATAAGGTGCATAACTTGCATGCAGTGGTTTACCAGGAGTGTGAAGCAATCTAGCTGGGCTTGACGAGTACCAAAAATTGCAATGTAGGCCTTATAAGAGCCAGGAGAGATCCGTGATTGCCGAACTAAGGAATTCAAGGAAGAGGTGGGCTGTGATAGCTCATATAGACAGATATAGAAAGGGGAATGGTGGAGCTGCAAGTTGGACATGGGGGTGCAAAGATATGAATGGCTTACGGCAGCTTAAAACCTAAATACGCCAAAGAACAGCTCACAGGTTCTTTACAGCGTTCCTGCCAAGAAACAACTTCAAGACTTTAACAGTCTGGACCTTGTGAGTATCTCACATTAGACTAGCTCCTGAATACTTTAACAAAACTGGGATTAATGCCATAAGGTCCAATATATTTCTACTTGGCATTAGTAGAAAAGTGTGATTTGTAAAGGGAAATATTTTTTGCTGCCAAATGGATGTGTTTGTTGCATGTCCTTCTGGCCATTAAGGTTTGTGATTGTGATACATACTTATAATGTGTGAGGGTGTTTGTATTCAGAATAGCCGTGCCTGAAAACACCTACTTAGCGACTCAGCAACTGTACTTTGGAAATGAAAAATACAAATAATTTAATATCTTTGCAGTTGGTTGTTAGTTAGTATTAGATAAATGATCTTAAATGTCACATATTGTAAGCATAATTACTTGAGAAAGTTCTCCTGCTCTTGTAATGATATTCGCATACCATAAATAATAATATTCAGAGACGTAAAGGGCTTTATTGTTCTTATCAGGCCCTCCTCTTCCTTAGAGAACCATATATAAGAAAAAACTCTTTATTAAACTTTTAGTGTGCTTTTAGTCTCAGGGAATATAGGCTCCATGTCTCTCTACCCCTTGAATGATGTATTGTCTCTGGAGTGGGAGCCACTCTACAATCAGGCATATCATGCTTACAGTATGATAGTGGGTGGTGACTAGAAAGTGTATTTGTATACATTGCTAGCAGCTCATGTTACACTACTGCCTGCTTCTAATGTGTATTTTAAACCATGGTCTCAATAGGTTTTCAGTTTGATACTCTTTCCTGGGGCGGCTCTCCCTGCAGAGATAATACATCAAGGAGAAATCTGGAGCTTATGCAGCCTGGGGCATGATTTAAAAACAAAAAGTAATTTATTGTTCAAATACATAATAAAATGTTAATAAATGGTTGTTTGTGTTCTCATTACACCCTGACTAACTATTCTTTGGAGAGCCCTTAATAAGAACACTAAAGTGGTACTTTAAATGTTAAAGTCTTATCTGGTTCATATAGATTCGAATAAGGATATGCTCTTGTGGCTGAAACCCCACTTCATTCAGCACAATTTTGAACCACATCATAGTAAAGACCTACTAAAAGCATGTTGAAATACTTTTTTTGGTAATTTTAATTATGTGCATTTTTCACTTGGAAATCAAATAAATTAAATCTGTGTTTACATGTGTCACTGACTGTCCACTGCCAGACCCACAGCTACAGCTCTGTGTAATGAGCAAAAGAAACATGTTAATCCTTCATAATCATATGTGCAGAGCATGAAATGCTGGAGTTACCTAAGCAGGTCAGTTATGGGTTAACTGCTCAGAGCAATCCTGTTGCATGAGTAAAACAGCATATGAGTCTTCACCACACACTCACTCCGCTATCTGTTTTATTCATGCAACAGCCAGTAGGCAGGGTACACTTTGTATGTAAACAGACCTACAACTTTCCATTTTTTAGCTGTTTTTAGTGTAGTGAAAAAAAAAGATAATTTTAACATACAATTGTGTGATCTCACACCATGAAGAGCACTTACAGGGAGGTAAATGGCCCTTTTAATAACCACATGAGATAAAGTTACTTGCAGAAAACAGGATCTTTCAGGTAATTTGCAAATAGGCTGCAGTGGGATCATCATTGATTTTTTTGCTGATCCTGAGGTAGGAGGGGACTTTGTTTCTTTCTCCACAGTGGAAATGTGGCATGTATAACTGCCAGTTCATTCATCTAATGGACTGCTCACTGGTTTACAAGGAAGGAGTAATCAGATGAGAAAGGAAAATTGAAGCTGCTGTAAAAAATGTCTGTGTTGCTTTTATCTATCTTTGCCTTTGCATTTCTTCGGCAGCACTGACAGCTGCAGTTACATGAGCCATCCAGCAGAGGGCACTGTCAATTTTCAGGCTCCGTCATGTTTGAGGTAAGGCAAAGAAGTTGACGGCGGTGAGTCGACAGCGAGGCCATCGCTATGTTCGGCGCGGGCACTTGGCTCCCCCAGGGCCTCGGGCGCACCTCTCATAGCTCAAGTCCTCTTCTATCGGCGCGCCTTATATGCTATGCGTAGAAGTATCAAAAAATCGGTAGCGCCATCTCTTGATTGGCGGTGGGATTGCAGCTGCCAGATTTTGCAAAGGTGAAGAGGGAAAGGACCCATTTTGCCATTTGTCAAGCTTTAAGGCAGGGGTGTCCAAGTTTGGTCCTGCTGGGCCGCACACAGGCCTGGATTTGAGCATACCCCTGCTGCATGCAGGTGAGTGAATCACTTCTTCAGTCATGCTGATTGAATCACCTGTGCACAGAAAGGAAATCCTCAATTCCGGGCCCGTGTGCCAGCAGGACCGAACTTGGACACGCCTGCTTTAAATCATATGGAAGTTTCCTTGATTTAGCTCTGTATATAATATCCATGTGTATCTATTTACTTTATTTCATTAAAAAGGGCTTAGAAGATCAGTGTTTACTGACTAAAATAAATATTACCTGTTTGGGTTTGCCCACAGCAGCGTATGCAGACACAGATTCTATAGGGCTGGATGTGCAGTGAAGTGTTCTAGCCTACCCGGGGCCACGTGTCAGCAGCATGTTGCTGAGAGATGGTCACTGATTGGTTAGTATGAGACACAGAACAGTCAGTACTAGAGAATCTGGGTCTGCATATGCTGCATTGGGCAGACCCATATCGGGACTATTTGTTTGATTTTAAGCAGTAAAAACAGAGCTTATAAACAATTCTTAATACAATAAAGAACGTAAAAGTAAATACAGGTGCATTATACACCTGGGGCCTCATTCTATTATCGGCCGTAAGGCTGCGATTCCTTGCAGGGGTTCCGTTACCTCGCAATTCTATTATACGGCCCCGCAAGGATCTCATCTTATGGCCGGCCGCATATCTTGCAACCGGCCGTAAGCTCAGAAATCTTTAAAGTCAAAAATAAATTCAAGACGGCACTGTAAAGCCCTGTAAATGCTAGGGATCATATTGGGGGACATGAGGATTAATAGTAACCCACTCTCAAGCTTGCACATCAGCCCAAATCCGAGTTTACATTAACTGTTTATTTTCCGGCCGCAGCGTGGCCGGGTCTGAGGTGCTTGAGAGGGGGTTGCTATTAATCCTCATGCACTCTGGACTTTTTACATGGATATTTGACATATATAATAATATTTTTTTTTTACGGATTAGAGTATAGGGGAATGTTGTGCTATTAATGCTAACACCTACAATCACTTTATAGTCTCCTCAGAGTGCAGGATGGCTTTATTTCTGCTTTATAATGTGCTTAATTGGTGCTAGCGGGACCTTTTTCCTGCAAGTAAGCTGCGGCTCGCTTTTCGCCTTGCAGAGAGGGTTCCCGGAGCAATAGAATAGCAACCGGGCTTTTCTTGCGGCCGAAACTCTTGTGGCCGTTTTAGATCAAAGGCTTTCCTCCGGCGCGAGCGGCCGCAAGGGATAGCAAGGCGCCGGCCGCAAGCCTGCCGGAATCCCCGGCCGGAAGGGAATAGAATAGCCGAATAGCTTGCGGCCAGTCCTTGCGGCCCCGCATCTCCTACGGCCGTTAATAGAATGAGGCCCCTAGTAATTAAATATTTAAAACACATGTAGAAAAAATCAAAAAACACCACAGTGGCCCTTAAGTTTATACATAAAATAACAAAAAATGTATGTTGCATTTTTTAATTACAGCCAATCACAATTATATGGACTTTTAATTTCTGCAATAAATTGGACTCTAAAGATTAAGACGTCTTTGGTCCAGAGATTTGCCTTTTCTAATCCCTTTGTTGCAACACTTTCTTTTTACCCAAATAAAGCCTGAGGGGTCGATCCATCTGACAGAACCACGCGCTAGCGCAGAAAATAACTTCCATATGGGCGTAAATCACCTAGCACAATACAGCCAGGGGCACTGCCAAATTATGCACAATGTCCGACACTAATGAACAAGGTGATGAGACTTGGCGGCAGGTGTGGTGGTGCAAAGCAGATGTACGGCAGCCCCGACTTTACACTGCGGCTGCCGGGCTTTGTGTGGTGGTGCCTGGTCATTCTGTACCTGGGACTTGCAAGTCACAACTGTTTGGAGCCACTTGTCACAGCACGGGCTGGGGTGTACGTGATGTGCATTAGTAACCACTGGGAGAATAAAAGGGCAGCAGCACTCAGTACTAATTAGCACAAAGCAAAGAGTCTGCAGGACCAGTGTAGTTTATGAAAAATGCATCTGATAGAAGAGAATCAGTAGTGTATGAAAACATTTCTTTGCATGAAAATATCCCAAAATAAACATTAATACATTTTTTTTCAGTTTTCCAGCAGTTGATTTTGAGAAGTAACGCCTCTGAAAATCCAAGCTAAATTAGTATAAAATTCATAATTCATTGTGGCCAATCAGAGACTGCTACAACAATGTAGCAGTGTATGAGGATTCGGTCTCTACATCAAAGCATCATGGGATTTGTAGTCTTTTGTTTCCACCATACACCCCTCTCCTCCCTGCTGTTTTGGATTTCTACACTGTGCTGCTACTAGCTGGAAGGTTAGTATAGGGTTAAAACTTGAATGCAGTTTTTCTATTGGTTAGTATGAGGTACATATGAAAGCAACTCTGGGGGGGGGTGAAAACCTTTTTTATTTATTTATTTTTTAATAAAATAATTCTGCATGTGTGTTTCTGATGTAAGCAGTATGTGTTAGACTAGAAAAATTCACAAAGAAGGAAACTCTTATATCCCTAAACTTAATTTTATAAAATGTTTTATTTTTGTTCCATTTGACTGATCAAGCGTGTGTTTGTGTCATTCAGTCGTGTCTGACTCTCCGTGACTTCATGGACTGCAACACACCACGGTGATCCACATGGTAATCATAACAGAGATACTGGAGTAGGTTGCCAGTTCATTCTCCAGTGGGCCATAGCATACAGCTCCTGGTATTCCTAGATGGTTTCTCATCCAAGTACTGACCAGGTCCAATCCTGCATGGTTCCAGGGTGGTGTGACCTCTTGGTTATCTGACTGGAATGGACCCCAGCCCGCAGCGGGGAAAGTACCGAAACCTAACCACTGAGCCATCAGAGCAAGCATACATATCCTAATTTTTGCTAAATTCTGGCAATTTTGACATACTGCTTTATAGGGTCAGAATGCCTTTAAAAAACACCCTTTCATCCAGTGGTCCTTTAAATGCCAGTATCACTGCACCACAGGTATAACCATTTATCCACTTTCTAAGCAGCAGCTAATTAAAGTTTTTTTTTTTTTTTTACTCCATCGGTGAAGATCCCTGAAAGGGAAAGGAAATCTGTAAAGTAGACTTGACATTTAAATGGGCTCTCAGTAACTTGATGAAGCTATGCCTAGGGGGCACGTGTAACTCATCAGGGTGCAAACATGCCATCTGACTTAGGGTCAGTTAGTACAGAGATGAAAGCGAGAGATGCACCACAGATATGATTGTGCTGGTTCAGAAGCCACAAACAGCCTTCACAAGCTTTGTGCCTCAAAAGGCCACTGAAAGTACAAATAGGCAACAAGCAAACTGCATATATATTTTAAGAGCAAGTATATTAAAGGTATATCTGTTTTTACCTTTATCTAACCTAACACATGCTGCTTATATCAGACAAACACATTACATGGAGTCATTCTATATAAACACAGTTTTTTTTTTTTTTTTGTTTTTTTTTAAATAAAACTTGTTTTCCACACCCCTAGAGCTGGTTACATATGCTCAGTGTACCTACCAATAGAAACAGTGCATTTGGGTACAGATTTTAATCCTTTACTAACCTTCAAGCCAGCAGCAGCTCAATGCAGAGATCTACAGATCAGTGTCTGACTCCTCCTGCTTCCTTCTACAGAGGGACTACACATCCCATGATTCCTTCCTGCACAAACTGCCATCGCTGATTGTTACAATGTATTCAAATGTATAGTTGCCTGTGATTGGCCAATTTTTTGTTATGACTGTTATGCTAATTTTAGCAGCAATATCCAGGGATGTTAACTCACAACTGCTTGCAAACTCAAGAGATCTAGCAGACATGTGTGAGATTGTTAATGTTTATTTTGGTATTTTTCATGCAAAAAATGTTTTCAGGCACTACATATTCTCCTCTATCAGAAGCACTCATAATCCAGGAAACTTAGATATGCCGTTAAAGCGATATCGAAGGTTCCTTGTTTTTAATATTAAAATAAACTACCAAGTGTTTATTTGCATCTAAATAACATTTTGTTAACAAGTGCTTAAAAGCTCTTAAAATTGCTCATGCACACAGTTTGTATTGGTACTAGATGTAATAGCCAATCACAGACGGTTTCTCAACAGCATATTTTGAAATGCTGAGAGTTGGTTAGTACATTTCAATCGGAAAAATCAGAGCAAACAATCACTTAGGTAGTTTTATATTAATTTAAAAAATAGGGAACCTTCCATATCCATTTAAATAAAACTTTTAAAAAATGTGTAGATGCAATATAGAAAAGAATATACTATGTAATATATTATAATACACCCATTGGTTTCTAATTTTGAAGAACTTGCATTAATGGGACTAAATCCTACTGAAGTCACTGCTCCCTCTAATGTGGCCGATGACCTCTGTCTATAATCCCCAAGAGATGTGAGCAGTCTCCATGAGCTAAACAACCAGCATATGAACATACAGGAGCAGAACATTCCCTCTTAAAGGAGGTTGATGCTGTGAACATCTTAAAGAATATTAAAAAGTTATGGAATCTTCCTAGTTTTCCAGTTCCACTTCCATGTTTAAGAGCGGAAGCTGCCATTACAAGTTCAATTTCTATCACTGGCACTTAGAATGCTGAGCTGATTGACTCTTGCACAAGCTCTAAACTTCTGACCCAATCATACTACAGTTGCACGGTGGCAGTTACCTTCATATGTTTGTGTTCTGCAGCATTTCATATCACCTAACATACAGAGGTCTTAAAGCAATAAAAGGCAAATGCTAAAACTTTTACTCTCATATGAGATGGATTTGCTCATTCCATGGTGGAAGAATCCAAAAAAAAATCCCTTCAAAAGAGAAACATCATAAAGGCAATAATGTAGCTTTATAATATAACAAAACAAATTGGATCACCAGTCATAGGTGCATTATAACGATATGTGCACCAATTCAGTTTTATATTTACAAATCTTTCCCACCTGTTATATTGGAGGACCCTTGAGAGGTAGAGATTGCAGACCGCGCCTTGCACTGCAACCCAGGTCCGATTAGCCGGTTAGTCCAGGCGGCATGTGTCTGGGTCTTGGCCGCTCACGAAAGCTGGCAGCAGAATGGATAAACCGAGACATTTCCACAAATTTGTACCATTTATGTCCATCTATTTGCTAGGATTGATGTCACCTGTATTGTCTTACATAATAACATAGTAATTGCGGTCGGAAAAAGACTACTAGTCCCTCAAGTTTTAGATCTCTGATCCTTGTAATATGTGGAGTAAGAGGAAGGCAAACAAAAAACCCTATTCAAGCACTGACAATTGTCTTTAGAAGGAGGAAAAATCCTTCCTGATCCAAAATATTGGCGATCGGACTACTCCCTGGATCAGTACCCATTTTTTTCTGGTTATCCAACATAACCCTGTATGCATTTAAAAAAAAAATATTTCCAACTTCTTTTTAAAGTTATCTACTGAATCTGTTGTCACAACCTCCTTTGGTAGATCGTCCCACCGTCTGACCACCTTTATTTTAATGGAGCCTTGTCTTCAAGCTCTCTCTCAACCTCCAACCTGCACCCTACTATATTGCGTGTTTGTTGCTCAAGATTCATGTGCTCTTGACCACAAACATAACCCTTACACTTTATATTTTTCATATGAAATGTAAGAGTTTCTCTTTGTATATGTAATTTATGGATCAGTAGATAACTCCAATCGGTTTAGATGACAACTCCCTATGTTATGCATTATGTCCTGTCGGTTCCTTTAGAGCCGAGATAGACCAGCTTGTTTCTGGAGGGCCACACACAGGTCCGGATTTAACTATATCCTTCTACGTACAGGTGGGACTATCTCTTCTTTAGTAGCCCTGAATGACTCCCCTGTGTACAGTAATTAAACTCTCAAATCAAATCTTGTGTGTGGCCCTCCAGGACCGAACGTGGCCTTGGGTATGGAGCGGAGCAAGCAGCCCTTTTCCCATATTTACTCCCCCACTCCTTTTATCTTTTGCTTTGTCCTTTGAATAATATATATATATTTTTTTTATTTCTTATGTTGCCCAAATCTACCTCTTTAATTTTTTTTTTTTTTCACCACCACTACTTTTTGAGATCTCTTCCCTTTTTTTCTCTTGCATACGATCCCTGGCAATCTCCCTATTGGATTATACTCCGTTTGGTCTAGGGTGCCAAGCAATTAAGCATACCCAACATTTCAAAGTAGTAAAATAAGCTTCAATAAAATTATAAAATCTCCAAATATTACCCTGAGAAAGAATGCCCCTATCTAAATAAGCTGAGCTCCTGTGCTTCTCACAGCATGTGGAGTACAGACCACGTACTGTATAAGGTGTTACATGATTAATGGCTCTTTCTTCATTACAAATGCAATATTTGTATGACTGGAGCTTTTTAAGCCCCTTACATTGGATAACACTGACCACCTCTCTTAATCATGAATCATTTTAATGCTGAACTTTACAAATCTCTGAATCAGATGTCCAATTAAGAGATTGCACCTTCTTCTTTTAATTAGGGAGAGGGGTCCCCCCTTCTCCCTCTTTAAATGAAGTCATATCTTTGCTTAATTAGGATGTTCCATCCATTGTAATGTGAACCGGACTTCTTCTTTACCACTCCCCGGGACGTCTCACGCTATCCAATGCTAATTTTAAATGGATTCACTCTTTCTCACGTGCATTTTTTTTTCTTTTTGGTTGACTTAGATGATTATGGGACAAACTACAAAGAAAGGAGCTTCAGAGAGGAAATCAGAGGGAATAAGGGTGAAATAGAGAAGAGAGTTTATAGGGACATTTATCTTACTGTATGTGCTCTTTATGGTGTGAAAAGGCACAAGATTGTATAATAAAAGTATATATATATTTTTTAATTGCTAATAACAGCTAAAGAAAATCTAAAGTTTTAAAGGTATGTTTACATACAAGTCTATCCTGCCCACTCCCTGTTGCATGAGTAATAACAGATTGCATGTGCATGCTGTGAGTCTGTATGTTGAAGGCTACGATTGATAGACACAGCATCCTGTGGACTCCCTTTACGCTGCACTGGAAACTTAACCAATAGCCGACCTGTTTAGGCGAGTCCAGCCTGCACAGATGCAATAAGGGTTATTTTTTTTTTTATCTCTACATGGACAGCACTGGCGCGAGCAGAGCGCTGATCTGCATTTCTCAAATTCCAGAGAGGCAAGAGCGCAGAAACCTGAATTTTCTGCCATAAGAAATTACAAAAGTTACAAGTTCTGTTCCCTTCAAACTGGAAATGTAAGCAGTCTTACCAATGACCTGAATGGGATGCACCCCCTTGCAATCTCGCTGCAGTAGTCGAAATGCATGTGGGCAAACTATTAGACATGTAAACACAGATTTGATTTGATTTTTCAGTGGAAAATGCACGTATTTAAAAAATTCAAAAAGTATATAAATGTGCTTTTAGGAGATCTTCACTGTGATGTGGTCCAAAGTGAGCTGAATGAAGTCGACCTTTAAGGAAGAATGATTCACAGGTGCTACTTGAACACCAGGGGCCTCATTCTATTATCGGCCGTAGGAGATGCGGAGCCGCAAGGACCGGCCGCAGGCTATTTGCCTATTCTATTCCCTTGCGGCCGGCGCCTTGTTATCCCTTGCGGCCGCACGCGCCACGGGAAAGCCTTTGATCTTAAACGGCCGCAAGAGTTTCGGCTGGCACATAATAAAGCCATCCTGCACTCTTATGAGACGATAAAGTGATTGGGGGTGTTAGCATTCATAGCACAACATTCCCCTACACTCAAATCCGCAAATAATTTTAATTTTAATTCATGTCAAATATTCGTGGACAAAGTCCCGAGGGCTTGGAGCACCTCAGACACGGCCAGGCTGCGGGACGGAAAATAAACCGTTAATGAAATAGCGGATTTGGGCTGATGTGCAAGCTTGAGAGGGGGTTGCTATTAATCCTCATGTCCCCCATTATGATCCCTAGCATTTACAGAGCTTTACAGTGCCATCTTGAATTTATTTTTGCATTTAAAGTTTTCAGACCTTGCGGCCGGTTGCATGATATGCGGACGGTTGTAAGGGGGATATCCTTGCGGCGCCGTCTATTTGAATTGCAAGGTAAAGGTATCTCTACACGGGGCCGTAAGACGGCCGCAAGGAATCGCAGCTTTGCGGCCGTTTTACGGCCGATAATAGAATGAGGCCCCAGATCTTTAGTGGCATGAAGCCATTTACAAGTGTAATTGGTTATGTACAGTGGATATAAAAAGTCTACACACCCCTGTTAAAATGTCAGGTTTCTGTGCTGTAAAAAAATTAGACAAAGATATATCATTTCAGAACTTTTTCCACCTTTAATGTGACCTATAAACTGTACAACTCAATTGAAAAACAAACTGAAATCTTTTAGGTAGAGGGAAGAAAAAATATAAAAATAAAATAATATGGTTGCATAAGTATGCACACCCTTAAACTAATACTTTGTTAAAGCACCTTTTGATTTTATTACAGCACTCAGTCTTTTTGGGTATGAGTCTATCAGCATGGCACATTTTGACTTGGCAAGATTTGCCCACTCTTCTTTGCAAAAACACTCCAAATCTGTCAGATTGTGAGGGCATCTCCTGTGCACAGCCCTCTTCAGATCACCCCACAGATTTTCAATCGGATTCAGGTCTGGGCTCTGGCTGGGCCATTCCAAAACTTTAATCTTCTTCTGGTGAAGCCATTCCTTTGTTGATTTGGATGTATGCTTTGGGTCGTTGTCATGCTGAAATATGAAGTTCCTCTTCATGTTCAGCTTTCTAGCAGAAGCCTGAAGGTTTTGTGCCAATATTGACTGGTATTTGGAACTGTTCATAATTCCCTCTATCTTAACTAAGGCCCCAGTTCCAGCTGAAGACCACCATGCTTCACCGTGGGAATGGTGTTCTTTTGGTGATGTGCAGTGTTGTTTTTGCGCCAAACATATCTTTTGGAATTATGGCCAAAAAGTTCAACCTTGGTTTCATCAGACCATAACAGCTTTTCCCACATGCTTTTGGGAGACTTCAGATGTGTTTTTGCAAAATGTAGCCTGGCTTGGTTGTTTTTCTTCGTAAGAAAAGGCTTTCATCTTTCCACTCTACCCCATAGCCCAGACATATGAAGAATACAGGAGATTTTTGTCACATGTACCACACAGCTAGTACTTGCCAGATATTCCTGCAGCTCCTTTAATGTTGCTGTAGGCCTCTTGGTAGCCTCCCAGACCAGTTTTCCTCTCGTCGATTCATCAATTTTGGAGGGAGCTCCAGTTCTTGGTAATGTCACTGTTGTGCCATATTTTCTCCACTTGATGATGACTGTCTTCACTGTGTTTCATGGTATATATAATGCCTTGGAAATTCTTTTGTACCCTTCTCCTGACTGATACCTTTTAACAATGAGATCCCTCTGATGCTTTGGAAGCTCTCTGTGGACCATGGCTTTTGCTGTGGGATGCGACTAAGAAATTTTTAGGAAAGACCAACTAGAGCAGCTGAACTTTATTTGGGGTTAATCAGAGGCACTTTAAATGATGGCAGGTGTATGCTGACTCCTATTTAACATGATTTGGAATGTGATTGCTTAATTCTGAACACAGCTACATACCCAGTTATAAGAGGGTGTGCAGACCTATGCAGCCACATTCTTTTTTTTTTTCTTCCCTCCACCTAAAAGATTTCAGTTTGTTTTTCAATTGAATTGTACAGTTTATAGGTCACATTAAAGGTGGGAAAAGTTCTGAAATGATTTATCTTTGTCTCATTTTTTTACAGCACAGATACCTGACATTTTAACAGGGGTGTGTAGACTTTTTATATCCCCTGTATGTTATGGACATACTTATATAGTTCACTTGTAGAGGTCACAGGCCACTGTTCCATCAACCATATTCTCTTCACAAAAGTATCAAATGCCATCTATGGGGGACCCAGATTAATTGTCTACATTTTAGTTCCTAGTCTCAAATGTTAATTAATGTGGTCTGAGTCTGTGTTTAATTATACAGCAGTTCGTGATATTGGAATGAAAAGGCTGATATCCCTGTGTAAAGGATAAGAGTTATATCATACAGAGGTGGCGATTGGTGCATAATAAATAAAATAGATTCTGTTGTGCATTTAACTGAGCATCTTTTAATCATTAGACAGGGGAAATGCATGAGTACAAGTTATACATATACAGTATCTCACAAAAGTGAGTACACCCCTAACATTTTTGTTAATATTTTATTATATCTTTTCATGTGACAACACTGAAGACATGACGCTCTGCTGCAATGTAAAGTAGTAAGTGTACAGCCTGTATAACAGTGTAAATGTGCTGTCCCCTCAAAATAACTCAACACACAGCCATTAATGTCTAAACCGTTGGCAACAAAAGTGAGTACACCCCTAAGTGGAAATGTCCAAATTGGGCCCAAAGTGTCAATATTTTGTGTGGCCATCGTTATTTTCCAGCACTGCCTTAACCGTCATGGGCATGGAGTTCACCAGAGCTTCACAGGTTGTCACTGGAGTCCTCTTCCACTCCTCCATGATGACATCACGAGCTCCTTGATGCCATCATGGAGGAGTGGAAGAGGACTCCAGTGACAACCTGTGAAGCTCTGGTGAACTCCATGCCCATGAGGGTTTAGGCAGTGCAGGAAAATAATTGTGGACACACATATGGTGAATGGAGATTGTCTCCATTTGTAAATAATATTACTTGAGATTAGTGTCACAAAGAGCATAACAATGCGATTTTTGCATATATGTGGATGTCTCTTAATTCAATGAGGAGCCAATATATAGGGGCAAGTTTCTAGGACACACTTGTCAGGTTGCTACATCCAGAGAGCCAGATTCTATATATTCCAACACATGTCTGTTCAAAGTACAGCTATATTTAGACATATTTATGTAGCGGGCTAACACACTAGAAATACTTGGATTTACCATTTTAACAAATTATACCTTGACTTAAGGCTGGAATTATTGTATCCCTCCAATAGGAGAATACATATAAAGCAATTTTTGTGCCAATAGGATCAATATATTCCACACAATTGCCATTTTCTTAAAACAAATATATCCAATACCTTTTTTAAAGTTATTGATCGAATCTGCTGTCACCACCTCCTTTGGTAGATATTTCCACAGATTAACCACCCTTACTGTGAAGAACCCTTTTCTTTCTTTAAGGTGGATACTTCTAACCTCAAGGTATGTCTTCTTGTCAGTTTCCCAAAAAATACTTCAAGCCCAGGGCTTACATGGCTACGAATATTGTTACTTATTAGTCAAGTACGTACAAAAGTCTTTTTTTCCTGCTCATTTAACTGTGTACTGACCAAGTTTGGTTTCAAAAACATATGGTTTGTTTAAAAATCATTCACCATCTCTCAAGCAAGAATGACGCATTCGCTGAGTTTTATGTCAAGGAGAAAACTATAAGGTTACTTACCTTGGAGAAGGCCTTGTAACTTTGATTATAATCCAGATATACATATCCCAAGGGAGCCTAAGCAGCAGTTTGCAATATTTTTGATAGAAATATTCATTGACCTTGTTAATGGATATGGATAGATGAGATCATTGAAGCAATGAACATGAGCTAGAGGAAGGTGCAATGGCTGACAAATGTGGCTGACATGTGGTGGTCCATAGGAACATGGAGAGTTGGACTCGAACAACTGAACAACAACAAATGTTAACCTGAACATTGCACTTCTGTACTGTACAGTAAATAAATAGTACATTTGTTTAACATTTGAACGTCTAAAAATACATTTAAAAACCTATTTCCTGCTCAGAAGTTAAAAAAAATAGTTATTGCACTGCACTCTGGGAAACTTGGCAGGGAAATACACCTCAATAGCCATCCTCTATTTAATATTGTTCTTTTTCGCTCGAATTCTTGATTTTTAGGTTGTGGCTCTTCCTCTCTTTTTCAAACTGTCAGGAAATGTAGCAGATTTGTATGGGCCCCTCCAATTTCCCAGAGTTCGGTGCAAAAACTATTTTTCAGAGTTTTGAGCAGGAAACCTATATTTATACATTTAAATGTGATCACAAATGTACTATTTATTTACTGTGGTCTAGCCATGAAATGATTACCGATCATTAGTCCACCTAGCAGTAAAAAATGCCAAAAGACTACATGGAACATATTTACAGTATTGGCATTCAACACCCTTACAGGACCACTATGATGTACTAGCTTTCATGACTTTTAAGTAGGAAAGGTTAATATACCCAACCTCTCAATTTATTTTGAGTTGTTCTTTTTCCATTAATTTCTTGATATTTCGGTTGGGCTCTTGCTCTCTGTTCCAAACTGTGGCAGGAAGTGCAGCACGTATCCCCAAACTCTGCAGCAATGAGGCATCTGCAAGAAAGTTTGTGCAAACTTTGACAAAGTCTAAAAAAGACAAGAGGAGGAGTTCATACCAAAATCAACTTGTTAGTCAATAACCATTAATTGAAAATATGTTTGTACTGATCTTAACACTCAAGAAAGCTGGACCATTATGTTGGCCTTTTCAGTGTCTTAGACATCTTCTTATCGTTGATGTCCATCTATCACATATATAGTTGTGAGCAGGCGAGCCAGCTCGAGCCATTGCTCACGCTTGCAGGCTTGCGCAGCAAGCCGCGGCCCTCGCAAAGCGAGGGCCTCAGTTGCTAGCATGGAGCGCCGAAGGACTCGCAAAAAAACGGTTCAACCCGCAAACATGAAAAAATTAAAAACACAATAAATACACACAACACATACATAAAAAGCTTACCTACAGCAAGAGGGAGCATCCACGACCTCAAACAATGAAGTTACACCTTCATTTAACTCAAAATAAAAGAGTTTAGACACTAAAAAATTCTCTAAGCGAGAGAAAAAATGGCCGACGAACAAAACGAAAACGAGGCTACAGCACTCTAAACACGCAAAACACCACAAGAAACATGCAAAACACCACAAAACACCTACGGATATTCCGCTACAGACGCATACCACACATTACCCAACATTTTAGAACAATTCAGAAGTACACAACTACGCTAACGGTTTCGGATCGCGCACGCACACTATTACACTGCACATATTCCTCACGCTTACACAGCACCTCCACACCACTAATGCTGCAGCAACATCAAAACAGATTGCCAGCTCTTCAACACAATGCTTCAAAATAGGTAAAGTATATTCATTTATTAATCTATTAGTTATTTTATTATACACCAAACAGCATTAGCTCACTTACAATTTGATTGCCGTCATTTTTTGACGGGCAATTCGCTAGTTTATATAATAATAGTTATATAACATGATTCATATGAGAAATATTTTTAGCAAATATAAAATTGAAATGTTCAATAACATTTCTGCTGATAACATAAATTAAAGCAAAATAAATTCCAAGTAAATACAGTGGTACCTTGGTACTCGTTGTACATTGGTTCCAGAAGGCACGATGAGCGAAAACAATTCCCCGTAAAGAGTAATGTAAACTGACTCCTACAGGACTTGTCACGTGCGACCAGGGCTGAGCAAGCGACAAGTGCTGAATCATTTGATCCTCGCTGAAATGCGTTGAATACCAAATTCAACACGTTTTTTGAAGCAGACGAGCGCCGAGGTACCACTGTAGTCACCACATACATACAGTCCTCAAAAATACACGAAGGAAGATTTACAGAAAAACAGACACACATTCTTTTACACCCTAGTAAAAATATCTTACTTCGTTATATAGTCTATGATTTGTTACGCTGGTTATGTTAATCATACAATGGCAGATGGGAGCCGGAGCCTGCAACAAACCAGCATACTGTTGTATGGTAATACCTACCTCAAACGTCCAATACTGGGTGAGTGGAGAGTCGAAATGTTACATAAATTTATTCTAATGACCATTACTTTGCGTAACCCAGTTCCTTCCATCTTAACTACTTCTTGGTAACGCAGCATTTTGGACACAAGTGTTCCATGTATCAGAGAAGACCCTTTTCGAAACACAATACTTTAATTAAAATTTTATTTAACAATATTTTAGTTTTAATACTTTTAGGGTATTTGAAAGAGGGTACACATTTACATTATTTTTCTATTAAAATGTTCCTTTTGTGTGTAGGTTCGTTAACAAGAAGACTTTGCTGCCACCTCCACCTGATTGATTTTCCCCTCATATATGCATCACTAAATAATATAGCATTTCCGAAACTATGAGCCTCATTCAATTTGAAGGCCGCATCTCGCAGTATACAGGCTGTATGTCTGCGGGCCTGCTGCGGGCTCGCAGTATGCTACAATTACGGTTCTATTCAATTGAACAAGTCAGCAAGTTAAGGGGCGAAAGCCGAAACCGTAACCCATGCCATCGTATGTAGCAGTTCAGGGCGGGAACATGATCAATTAAACAAGACCGTAACTACCCATTTAGAAACAGCCGATAGAAAATGAGACATTACGGCAGTAAAACATGGAGGTTACTTGTCAATCAAGTAACGTTTAGAGGGCCAATATATGATCAGACTTGCAAAACAGCAATGTACACAATAATAAAAATGAATCAAGAAACTGTGCTAGTCCATGTGGGTGGCCTGATATGTATTAACTCATTGATTACCAGGAAAAGATATAACCTTGAATTGAAACATAAAATAAGAGGATTTTTTATTGGCGATTTGCGAGCTTGAGACCTTTGTGCAATTAATTTGAATGTCTTCCATCGCTTTCCCTGTCATTTACAGTGCAGTATTGATTTTTTATTTGCATTACAGTTCTACGGACATGTCTTTAATCCCTTTACGGGTCCTCTTTAGCACTCGTAGGATTTTCTCCTACATTTGCAGTTTATGGGTGTGAGAACATTTGCGGGCTTAGAGAATTGTAGCAATTGAATAGCGATTTGCGATTTTAGCGATCGGAACTCCGGCGGACGTGAAAGATCAAAGGGATTTCAAGGCCGTAACCGATTTGTAGCCAGCAAAAAGGCGCCAATTGAATAGCAAAATAACTTTGCTCAAAATTGCTCCATTGAATCTGGCTCTTCATCCACTTCTGCTGCTTATGGTTTAAATTCAAACTATAGAGATAGACCTGTGGGGCAGTAAATGTAGGTTTAGATAAAGCATTTTACTCATGGAACTAAATAATACATTATATTGTGTGATCTAGTGCTTAGAGACAGTATTTCCCAGACAAATTCAAAAATGTTTGAGTTCATTTTATTTGCCGAAACTGAAAATGGCGCCCATGGATCCTGTAACCTCATCCTAGCATCTTGAAATTCTGGTCTGATGCATAACACCATTTTAACAATTGAAAACCTTCTTTGAAACACTAAAACTCTTCCAGGCACCAAAAACGCCTCTGATTTCTTCTTGTATATTGATTTCCTCTGAAAGGAATATTGGGGGGATTTTCTTGTGGAACCCATGATTACTGCTACACGCTACCTGATAGTCTGATAGCACGTGTGTAATGGGGAATACACTAAAAATGTACTTCTAATCAGATTGTTTATAAACACCTTTAGACCTGCTGACCGGTCAGATCCCTTCGCACCCCCTCGATAGCCATATAGAAAGGGTAAAGACAAGCAGCTTGGCTAAAGGCTGAGAATCTATTATTTTAAAAGTTATTTTTTATATAAAATATTGTTTATCATTGAATATAAATTTGTTTATGATCGATTGTTAAAGTTAAGTTTAAAAGCTTCACTTCGGCTGTTAAAGCATTACAGTTTAACCCCCAGAGTGCTAACCACATTCATTTAATTGGTTGACTGGCTGGGTCTCAGCAACTACCCACATTAAATTACCATGGTGGTATTAAACTGCTGATTACATCCCCATGTCATCATGAGAAGGTAGTCAGTTATGTGGGTGGTATTGTGAAGAAGTGATCTTTGTCTGCTTTTTTTGAAAAGACGAGACGTTGTCACGCTTTGCATGGTGCGTAGACTTAGGTGACGAGCGCCAAAGGCACTCATTGTGTGCGAGCCTCACGTAGCAAGGCGAGCCGTTAAGGCACTACAACTCACAGCACTTTGCCGATGAGCGCCAAAGGTGCTCATTGCCAGAGGCAATGAAACATGCGGGACTTACCGCATTTACTAAGTGTTTGTAGGCTATCGTCTGACAGACTTATTAAATTGCTATTAGCCCAATTGCATAGGGCTCTAAATAAGCACATAGCATCTTTTTTTAAATAAGATTTTAGTTACTGAAGACTTTGCTTTTCCATAGAAGTTCACTAACTAAACACTGCTGTAAAATAATATATGCTATGTGCTTATATAGAGCCCTATTCAATTGCCAGATTCGCAATTTAATAAGGCTATTAGACTTAGAACAAAAAACATTACGAGACGCAAGACTTAGAAAAAATTCAATACAAGACGCGTGACTTAGGGAAAAAAAATACGAGGGAGGAAAAACTTGAAAATCAAAATACACGAAAAACACACAAAAAACAACAACAAAAACATCACACACAGCACAGGGGAACAGCCAGGACGTCTGGATGTGAGGTGGAACGCAAATTTAAGTCGTTTTTAAAGTGTTTCGCCACAAACAAAAAAAAAATGGCGGCAAAAAAAAAATGAAAACAAGGCTACACGACCCTGAATTGCGCAACACACCGCCAACCTCGTAACACTTTCACACAGGAATGTACAAGGTACAAAATACACTACTACAAAGGACACCAAATACTTGCGAACCACGTAGCACATACACAAATGACGCTATTTTACACTGCGAACTTGCATATCACAACATTACGCATCTATAGTAGCGACTTGCACAAATAAACCAACGGTTTGCCCAAGCGCACACAGCCTACTTATAATGCACGGTTGGGACATTCATATAAAAATCTCCACAGGCCAGCAACAGTGCCACTGCGCATTATATGCTGCAGGAAAATGAAAAAAACAATGTTAGCTCTTCAGCCAATTGATTCATGGATATATTAATTAAAAATAGGTAAAGTATATTAATTTATTAAGTAACTAATGAATTGATTATTATTTACAAAAATATAGACATATGTATCTGTCTTTGTGATGAGCGCAGAGGCTGCTCAGAGGACCAAAAGTACACCAAAGGAGAAAATGAAAAAAGATTGTTAGCTCTTCAGCCTATTGATTGATGGATATATTAATTACAATTAGGTATCAAGTATATTCATTAAATAACAAATTAATTAAGTATTTTAAAAAAAATATATATAGACATATGTATCTGTCTTTGTGATGAGCGCAGAGACTGCTCAGGGGAGCAAAAGTTCCCCAGAGGAGAGGCTCGCAATGGGCGCCGAAGGTCCTCACAGTACAAAAACCTTCACATTGTTTGGCAAACAGCATTGCCATGGCTTAAAATGTTATTGACCATCAATTTTTGATGGGCAAGTCACTAGTATATATTTAAATAAAAAAAGTACAAGTGGAAGGCAGGGGGAATCAAACCTACAACTTTCCAAAGAAGAAAATCTTACCACTACCGGCACACTCTGCTTGTAAATCTATAATAGAATGTGTAACAGATACAGACTCCAGGCTTATTCTCTATGCAGAGTCTTGTGGGAGGGTTCAATTATTGATCGATTTTAAAAATGTAAACACATTTTCCACATAATTTTTCACTCTCTAACTAATAGTGCAGAGTACATAGGGTGAATTTTATGGTCCTTTAATCCATATATAGTTTTTCAATTGTTGCTATTCTGTATAATTTTTTTCCCAATAGATTTAGTGAAATTTCTTTGCTGTAAAATATAAAATGATAAATATTATGCTAAGATTTTTAAATTATAAAAAAAAAAAAAAGATTTTAGTATATATTGGGGCATAGCCATTATTATGGAGTTATTAAGGTATGTTTGCTATTTTCACATTTTCTTGTGAAAATGGGGTCTTTCTTAGATACAAAACACTCTAGACTCCTACATTGTTTTATGTGATTAATCAGTAGACATTCTGGGTATCTGTTCCTAATGTTTCTTACCATTATTATTATTATTATTAACTTTTATTTGTAATATGCCAACATATTCCATAGCACCGTAGAGGGGATAAGAACAAGGAAAAATAAAATATTAACAACTGCAGAAAATGGAGGGCTACATTTTGAGCTTAAAATCCTTGTAGAAAGTGCTTTTTTCCAAAGCACCCTACAAGATTGGAAACTCACTACTTACAATCTAAAGGGAATGGAAGAGGCATAAAACTGAGGAGAAAAGATAAGGAATAGCAATGGTCAGGAAGAAATTGAAAGTTTACTTGGGTAGAGCGGTGTACAAAGTTAGAAAGGTTTTTCATTTAGTTGGAGACGGAAGAGATCTGGAAGAAAGTCAGTGTGAGGTGGAAGGCATTAGTATGTAGTATATTATCTGCTCCTAGTGGTCAGATATTATAACCATTTGCTTATTTTATATATTTTTCTGGATAATGTGAGATTTGTTTTTAGAATTCAAAAAAGTTCTGTGTTTGGCAAATGATGGTGAGTGGGTGTTTTTATGGAAAGAGACCTGACAACTAGTTTTTCTTTCTCTATGGTCTGTTCTTTCAAACTGATTTTGTATATATATATATATATATATATATATATATATATATATATATATATATATATATATATATAGGTTTATGTTGATATTATCGAATTTAACCTGGTTAGGTTGCAGTATATATTTTGTGCTCTTGCAAGTTTCCGACCTTTACTGATCATAAATCCATGAAAAGTTATACATATTTTCTTTCAGTGTTCTCAGGACTTTATAATTCTAACAAAAATAAATTTGTTAAATTAATTCTGAAAGTGCACAATGAAAGAGCGTTTTTTTTAATTATTATTAATTTCTTTCCTAACAACAAATATACTGTTAGAACACTTATGCTGAAAATAGAAAATATGTAATTTTCCGTGTGTACATAAAATTATTCTCAGAAGAATGATACCTAAACTAAAATATGTCTGTCTTCCTGGTTCACAGAAATGCCTTGAACCCCTGGTACTGAAAGGGTTAGTAGGTTCTGGTAAGATCCTACATATACATGGAGTTATAATCGATCAGGAATTCTATGGATATTTAATTTGTTGTTTACAATACAAAATTAAGTTGTTTTAAAAATAAAAATTACATATTTTTGCCATATCTAATTCCCTATATTAATTATAAAAATAAAACTGATCTTATCTTTCAAATATATACAATGCGTTTTCTTCAAGTCTATAATACGAGATTCATCTTCTAGACCATGAAATACAATAAAAGGTACTAGCAAGCGAAAGGTATTTTGTGGTAAGATATGTGAATTTTATTCTATATATGCCCCAACCCCTGTGTAAGTGGAAAAGGGGAAATTACCTCTTATACACGCATTCTCTAATTTGCTTAGTAACTGCTTAATCCCCCACCTGCCAAGAAAACCTTGCACTTGGGAATGATGGGAGGAGAGGATCACGTACAAGTCCCTGGAAATTAGAGACACCTTGAGGCGAGCAACTTTGAAGAAATAATTTTAAGTAAAATATATATATGTGATTTTATAATAAGGAACATACTTTTTAAAGTACATAAATAGAAAGACTTTATACTAAATTAACATAAAAAGCCAATCTTAGTCTCCTATTATATGCATTGACCCATAACAATCTTGACTACAAACAGTGTCATCTACCCATTCTTCTGTCCTGTTCCCATCTCTACGGTTTATACAATCTACATAGAATACAATGTTTTCTGTTTCCAAGTATTGTTATAATTGGAATGTTCCATTATCATATAGAGGGAGTAAGCAGATTGTTGTACGCCAATGGGAAAGGCTCATCCAATGATACTATTTAAGGATCAGAAATCTGGGTAGCCTATGGCTATATATTTTTTGTAGTTTATTATTGTTTTATTTAAGACATGGATGTGTACATAGAACGTTAATAGTTGCCACCCATTCTTAAACTGTGTATCAGAAGCTGGGCTTTGTTATTTGTCTAATTCCTGATTTTAACCAACATGTAGATAGGGCATTGCACGAGCCGTGAGACTGAATTGTCTATTTTAGTCACATTTGCTAGGTTACTATGTCACCACATATGCATAGCCCCACACAATGGCAGAATCAAGCGACTGGCACAGAAATGGAGTCAGCTGTTCCAAGCACTTTTATTATCTACCTGCGAGGAAAAAAGAATCAACCTGACACTGTCATTAGAGCTGGCAGTCTGGCCATGCATTTTGGGGCTGTGTAATCTCTTGTACCTATCACCTCGCTGTCGCTGACACACTTTCATGTTAGCACCGATCGCTTTTGCTACTTCCTGCGTAGGTGTTCCAACACATCCCAATCTCTGGATCATGGTGAAGTTTTCTCAGACAAAGCCAGGGTTGGCTCAGTCTTTCTGTTTTTCCGTAACTCGCAGCCCTTAGGGCCTTCATTTGAATGTGCGCTTGCTGAAGTCATTATGTGACTAGCTCTCACGTTCACTTCTGATTGTGCTGATGCAGATAGGAAGCAGACACATTGCAACCAAAAGTTCTTCCCTCAAACTAATGAGCAATAACTGTTAATTAGGGAAATCAATGGGCTATTGATGGCTACAGAAGATAGACAGAAATTATCAGTTGGGTTTAGTCTTCTTCACAAGGCGCTTGAGGCATTAAAACGCTTGATAAAAGTGCATGGGTATGTGCCAAGATTTGGTGTTAAGAAAGAAGCTGGCGACCAAAAAAATATGACTTCACTATATAGTGCCAGCTGTGTAAGAGGATTAATGTGAAAAGTAAAATTTGATTGTCAAGGAACACAAAACTAAACAGGATATTCTCCGAGCACCATTTTATTATTTAAATGCTAATCGGTATCTCACTTTTTTTGTGAGATAAAACTGATCAGCTGTCTATTTTGTGCACATAAACACACACAGAATGAGGCTTCATATGGATTTCAGCCAGGGTTGATTGCTAAATTAGGACTTAAATTAGCAATTTATTATCTTTGAACATTTCTGGGTTGCTTTGTTCTCAAGGTTCTACAGAAAAACAAATCAAAATCTAATTAAAAAATGAAAAGCAAATCTCAAAAATTATGTTTATCTGAATATTTCCAATAATTGAGGTCATGTAACTGGGCCTTCATGTTAGATACAAACTTTAACTAAACCAATCCAAAAAAAACTGTTCTACAGAATATCAAGCTGGAGATAAACGTGTAAAATATACATTATCTTTTTTTTTTCATGAGTGCAACTTAAAAGTAAACCCTTCTTATGATTTTTGACAGTTGTTAGACAATATATTCGGTCTTTTTGTATTTTTTGTATTTTGTTTTATCAGACAGATCATTGTGGAAAATCTTCTAACCTTAAATAATTTAATGCCAATGTCACTTCTGTTTGGTTCAAAAATATATATTTTTAGAGGGTCTTAAAAATGAATCACACTTTTTTTCTGGAATTTGATTTTCAATTGTAAAATATGTGTTCAGTCCAAAGAAAAAAATAAGCATAGACTAAAATGTTTTTTTTTTTTAAAGAAAATGTGTATGTTGTGTTCAACATTCAAGACATTTCAAAGAACTCATCAACAATTTAAAAATTTGTAAATTTTCTGCATTTATTTTTAATGTAAACAATTTAGAAGAAGCTAACAGACTTCTGGCTTTAAGCCCCACCCATAAACTTCCTGCAAGAGTGGTGCTAGCCCAAAATGTATCGGTACCAGGCTACAGATGTGATTAAAAAAAAACTCTTGATTGGCACTGCTCATGCTGAGAAACATAAAGTAAATGTGCTAAGCTTGAAGCCTAATTCCTCCAAGTCTGTAGACTTTTTTTCTACGTAGATTTTACCTTTTTTTTTAAATTTAAAGTTAAATGACTACAATTGTAAAATATTTATCTTTTAAGCCAAGAAAATATTTCATAGTATAGACCATTAAAAGGTCACAGTCGTCATATATTCAAAATATACTATTTTGAAGAATTCCATGTAATGTTTAAAAAATTAAATAAAAAATACTTTCATTATTTCCTACCATACGCAATTTGTTGTTGAAGTCTATATTGGATTCCAGCACGGTCATCAAAATATAATTTAGTATATGTAGAGCACAAATATTAACAGTGTTTTTACCATACTGAAGATTGGTAATTTTTAATCATTGATTGGTTAAGGATTTTTTTAAATAAATTTGATAATTTTGAAAGTGATTCAAGTAATTAAGTTAGATTCACTAAGATTATAGCATTGTTTCTGAATTACATCATCAACATTTAATTTAACTTTTTAAACTAAACAATTTTTTTCAGTAATGTATTTGGTGCAATTTTTAAACAGAAAATTATAATTAGTCTTTTCATGATGTTTATTGAACTCCCGTTGAAAACAAATAGTTAAAATATATATATATATATTTTTACACGTGTAGCTATTTATACTATGGACATGGTATTGAACTTCTTGCTTGCTTACTTCTAAATAATTAACATTGATGTATTATAAGTTTTCAAAGTAATTTGTGAGTGTTTCCACGTATAATAAAATATCTAACCTCTTAGTAAAAACTATTTTTAAATAATTTTATATATAACAATTGCTAAGATTTATTTATTTTTTGGGTGATAAAATTAGCATTTTTTTATACTTCAAAGACAAAAATGAAAATATATATTATGCTTGACATAATTTTCAAGTATTTAATTGACCTCTGTGATCTTTCGCTGATTTAGGGGAATGATTATGTGACCGTGAAATGATTTAAGTTGAAATGTAAAAAAATGGGAATAAAAAAAAATATCCCAATCAATCATAATCTATTCTAATGAGATAAATATAAAAATACATATAAACTGATGTGACTGCATGCTTCCTTGATACCCAATAGCTCAAAATAAAGATTTTGACCCAGGGAATTGGCCCCTTTTTAAGATGACAAAAACATTTTATTTCATATTTATTTGATATAATAGAAAATGGTGAAATACTGACTTTTCGAGCAGTCAAAACACTATGATTTATATGATTTTAAGTAAAACTTAATATACAAACATATATAAAAATTATAACGCCTCTTAGAACCTTACTATTTTTGAAATCCATTGTCCTAGCACCAAATCACACGTATATAACATGCTTAACATTCAAAATACAAATAGTGCATTAACATATACACACAAATGGTACTCTATCCTACATTGAGAAATAGATAATGAAACATAGCAAGAAATATGATATCAGAACACCAGATTATCAAGAAATATTCAGACTAAAGAAACAAACTATAAAATATACTTTTGGTACAGTATCCCAATAATAGTAAAGAAGTACAAGACATATAAAACACCAACATGTTTTAGTGCCCTAAAATTTAAACATTCTGAAGAACAATACAGGATATTCTAAAAAAAATATATATATATTTTGGCTTATGAATTAAAGTTAGATGCAGTATTTTTTCTTACTGAATGGGGCCTTTGTAAGATATAGGAAGAAATGGGCAGAAACTAATTATACAAATATTAACAGCGGCTAAAACTGACATAGCGGATCACTGGCTTCAAAAACAGAGCATTACCCGACTAGAAAAAAAAGGTTGGCAAATATTCAGAATGGAGAAAATGTCTTGTGTTATGTTGGAGCAGGAAGAGCAATGTCACAGTATTTGGAAATCATGGGCACAGTATAATAATTTAGATTTAACAACGTTGTGGCAGTAATCTTCCCCTTTCATATAAGGTTAAAAATAAGATACAGAGACTAAGTCATGACTTTATAAATGAATAAAATTTTGTCAAAGCAACATTTAACTATTTTGTGCTGTTTTATTTTATGTTTATGTATTATTTATTTATTATATATTTTTATATATATATATATATAAATATATATATATATATATATATATATATATATATATATATATATATATATATATATATATAGATATCTGCATGTCTTGGACTGGAAAATCTGCTTTCCAAACATTTGTAGACTAAATAAGCAAATTATACCTACAGTATTATAATTTTAACCATTATATTTAATATGTTTGTACAAGTGCTGTCTTCAAACAGGTATTAGCATTTTTCATTAAAAATGTTATATTTTATTTTCTTTATTTTACACATCGTGTTTTGCATATTACATAGAGTGCAGACGGATAGATATACAATGAATGCATTTATATATCCAGATTTCTGCAATTTAAGCACATCTTGCATGCTAGTTGGTGCTACACAATGCAGAAGCTTTAATAGTACTATTATGATCTGATTCCTAACCTATACTCTATTATTCAATATACATTATAAAAATGTTTTATAAACCAAAAAAACACAACCTTTAAATCTTTCACTTTTATAGGCAATTATTCTTTATTGCAGACTTCCATTTTCTTTGGTAGACTTGCTTCTTGCAGTTTCTGTCTCAACAGGGTGTGTTCTTGTAAACTAATGAGCTTTGCTTTAGACCTAATGCACCAACGCAGATACAAACTTCCTGTATATTGAAAGTCTTCTACCTCAGGAGGTAGATCGCTGAAAAGTAAAATGGAAAGACACCATAGCCTAATTACACACAAAAAAAATATATATATATTTTGGTTGCATTCGCAAATGGTGTATGTTTTCAAATGTAGTTCATCAAAAGAGGTTATTTTATTACTTTTAGCACAGTGCTCATTTAAAGGCTCACAAAAGTATTTGATATAGCTTAGCCTTAGTGGGGAGGTAAATTCAAATGCTCCAGCACCTATTAAGCATGTTGTAAAACTTTATAACTGCATTAATAACTACTATAATATTCATAAGTATTGGGTAGCTTAGCCATGCTGAAGATAAGTGGAATCTGGACTTAAAAAAACTATATTTTTATTATCAATATTCCATAAATATTTTATGTGCAACTGATATATAATTGATTCCTTAATAAATATGGAACTGAATCTGGGTGCAAAACTATATATATATATATATGTGTGTATATGACACATGTGCAAGTATCATCCTCATCTCATTTTTTATATACTTTTTGCTGGAAATTTTTTAGATATTTCATATGTAACGCATAATGCAAGCACATTATATGAACACACTCATTGGCTCTTTACTTTATGTGTAAATGATAATAATAAATGTTCCATTTTGTCTCGCAGGACGTCATTGCTGCGTTCATACCCAAGACTGGTCCTCCCAGTGCATAGCCTTGTGTGCCTTGCTGCCTTTGGACTGGCTCTTCCTCTAGCCATCAGTCTCTTCCCACAGATGTCTGAGGTAGGTACACACATCTTACGATTGTGTTTAATTTAAATTCATCACAAGAGGTAAAGACTCATGAGCTGGCTTGTTTCGCTCTGTACTATCAGTGTTTGTATATTGAATATAGCAAAGATTCCTATCCTGTTATTAGCAGAATACTACTTCTTACTAATTGCATGCACAACAAAACACAGAGCCTACTATTGGTATTCCTCAATATGACTGGAGTTGGAGTCCCATCTGGGATGTACAAAGACTTCAACTGTGGGTTCCTGAATCAATCATAGAAAGGGAAAGAGCATAGAAAGGGAATAGAAAGAGAGGAAAATTGGAGGAAGCCAGGACTATGACATTGCTTTACATGTCTTCTTGTTTTATGATATTGTATGCCATATCACTCTTTGTCTTTGGGAATGGAGAAGATGGAAGGACTCCCTGCCTTCCATTTTTGTATATTTGTAGATAAAATAATTATTGACCAAGAGTAGGTGAATTCTTGACACATTAGTGGTCGTATGCGTGTGATAGGGGAGTTTACATTTCTGGGGAGATATGGTTGCATTTCCTGAAGCAAGGAGCCTGCTTCAGAGGGAAATATCATAAGAGAATAGGGATTCAGTCTATCAGGCATTGTCACGGGATATGTGGTGCGTCTGGGGGCAACGTGCATGAGAAATCAGGATGTGAGGATGGGTATGGGTATTCTCTGCTTATCCGTGTGAAATACACTCAATACAGAGTTAACAATACAGTAAAAACATGTTCATAAAGAATGTGTAGAGGGCCGCAATAAATGGAGCAATTGATAGACCTGCTCCTTAGGTGACACTTGGGGTCCCACTTCAGAGGCTTCGCCCCAAGCCATACGGATTCTTCTCTTTTGTGACTAAGATAGCTCTATTCCCTTCCACACTAATGTCAGCAAACCAAAAACATCATGTGGATTTGCATTCTCCAGCGGAACAAGCCAAGAATTCAGTGGCCGCGAGCCCTGAGCTCCCTCGAGTACGTTGGTAATGCCAAGCTCCCAGATGCAATTAGTGCTTTATTTTTTATATATATGCCTTACAAATGTACCATTCCCTCATTACAATTCAGTCTGTGTTGGCTCTATTACTGAGTCTGAGGTCATATGGCCATCACTGATTTTATGATTAGCGAAATGATTAATAACAACATTCGAGAAATAATTAGCCTGCTGTACTGACTAAAAATTGATAGAGGTTCAAGATCCTAGAACAAAACAAGTGTTATTACCTCTGTCTTGTTTATCACTTGGTCCTGGTACCCCTGGCTTGTTTATTTTCTAGCTCTATTACCCCTGCCTTATTTACTTTCTAGCTCTATTACCCCTGCCTTATTTACTTTCTAGCTCTATTACCCCGTCCTTGTTTACTTTCTAGCTCTATTACCCCATCCTTGTTTATTTTCTAGCTCTATTATCCCTGCCTTATTTACTTTCTAGCTCTATTATCCCTGCCTTATTTACTTTCTAGCTCTATTACCCCATCCTTGTTTACTTTCTAGCTCAATTACCCCGTCCTTGTTTATTTTCTAGCTCTATTACCCCGTCCTTGTTTACTTTCTAGCTCTATTACCCCTGCCTTGTTTATTTTCTAGCTCTATTATCCATGCCTTATTTACATTCTAGCTCTATTACTCATGCCTTATTTACTTTCTAGCTCTATTACCCCTGCCTTGTTTATTTTCTAGCTATATTACCCCTGCCTTGTTTATAATCTAGCTCTATTACCCCTGCCTTGTTTATTTTCTAGCTATATTACCCCTGCCTTGTTTATAATCTAGCTCTATTTCCCCTGCCTTATTTACTTTCTAGCTCTATTACCCCGTCCTTGTTTATTTTCTAGCTATATTACCCCTGCCTTGTTTATAATCTAGCTCTATTACCCCTGCCTTGTTTATTTTCTAGCTATATTACCCCTGCCTTGTTTATAATCTAGCTCTATTACCCCTGCCTTGTTTATAATCTAGCTCTATTTCCCCTGCTTTATTTACTTTCTAGCTCTATTACCCCGTCCTTGTTTATTTTCTAGCTATATTACCCCTGCCTTGTTTATAATCTAGCTCTATTACCCCTGCCTTGTTTATAATCTAGCTCTATTTCCCCTGCCTTATTTACTTTCTAGCTCTATTACCCCGTCCTTGTTTATTTTCTAGCTATATTACCCCTGCCTTGTTTATAATCTAGCTCTATTACCCCTGCCTTGTTTATTTTCTAGCTATATTACCCCTGCCTTGTTTATAATCTAGCTCTATTACCCCTGCCTTGTTTATTTTCTAGCTATATTACCCTTGCCTTGTTTATAATCTAGCTCTATTACCCCTGCCTTGTTTATAATCTAGCTCTATTTCCCCTGCCTTATTTACTTTCTAGCTCTATTACCCCGTCCTTGTTTATTTTCTAGCAATATTACCCCTGCCTTGTTTATAATCTAGCTCTATTACCCCTGCCTTGTTTATTTTCTAGCTATATTACCCCTGCCTTGTTTATAATCTAGCTCTATTACCCCTGCCTTGTTTATTTTCTAGCTATATTACCCCTGCCTTGTTTATAATCTAGCTCTATTACCCCTGCCTTGTTTATAATCTAGCTCTATTTCCCCTGCCTTATTTACTTTCTAGCTCTATTACCCCGTCCTTGTTTATTTTCTAGCTATATTACCCCTGCCTTGTTTATAATCTAGCTCTATTACCCCTGCCTTGTTTATTTTCTAGCTATATTACCCCTGCCTTGTTTATAATCTAGCTCTATTACCCCTGCCTTGTTTATAATCTAGCTCTATTACTCATGCCTTGTTTATTTTCTAGCTATATTACCCCTGCCTTGTTTATAATCTAGCTCTATTACCCCGGCCTTGTTTATAATCTAGCTCTATTACCCCGGCCTTGTTTATAATCTAGCTCTATTTCCCCTGCCTTGTTTTCTGCCTAGTTATTATGCGACTGTCTTGTTTATTGTATAAGGCCAATGCCCATACCTTGTTTATTGTCCATCTCTATTACTCACACATTCTTTATTCCCTATCTCTATTACCCATCTCTTTCATAATTTATAGGTCTGTTACCTCTCTGCCATTTACATTTTCTGATTCTATTATCCATGTCATGTTGATTTCCAAGCTCAATTATGTCTTCATTTTTATCACCGAACTCTACTGCTAACTTAATTTGCAATATATATTAACCCTACTTGTTTATCTTCTAGCTCTATTACCATTACCATTTTCCTGACTCTACTACACAACCTTATTTATTTCCCAATTGTATAGCCCATATTGCTTATTTCCTAACTTTATTACCTCAGACATTTTGTTATCTCTGCAACCTTTTTTTTTCCCACTCTTTTGCCTCTTTCTTGTGAGGTTTCTTGGGTATCTCCTCATCTAGGCCTCTCTGCCTTGTGTATCACATACAATTACACTCTGTTTTGCACTGGTTCTATCATTTACCTGATGTCTTATGTCTTTTTCGACACTTTGCTTTTCAGTCTCCCTTAGGAATGAAGAAGAACATGGAGGGTTGTATTATTTAACTTATGATGATGATTATTATCTTTATTTATTTGTAACGCGCCAACATATTCCGTAGCGCTGTACAGGGGTTAAGTACATGGTAAAAACAATATTAACACCTAATAAAGAATGGATGGCCCTGTTTTTTAGCTTAAAATTAAATGTACATAGTGCTGGTTTCCAACGCACTGACACAAGATTGAAAACTCGCAAACTTACAATCCAAACTTGGTTGTTATTGATTACTAGTCACTTGCCTCTCTCTCTCTCTCTCTCTCTCTCCTCTCTCCTTCTCTCTCTCTCTCCTCTCTCTCTTCCTCTAATTTTCACTCTCTCCTTCCCTTTCCTTCTCCCTCCTTCCCTCTCCTTCTCTCTCTCCCTCCCTCCCTCTCCCTTTGCTGTGCAATGCAAGGGTCACATGCGCAACTCACAATTTTTTTTTCTCTCTCTCTCCTTCCTTCCTTCCTTCTCTCTCCCTCTCCTTCTCTCTCCTTCCCTCTCCCTGCACATACACAAACACACACATAACAACTATATTAGTGTTGATGATGGCGATTTGGGGTGTGCAACTTATGTTGGATGATATTACCAATGGGTCTTGTGATTTTGAGCATTTTTTTTAAATGAAAGGACCTCCATGAAGGCACGTGAGATTGTAAAGGGGTTTAAGTGTCCAATTGTGGAGGATACTCTAGTGTTTGTCAGCACGAAGATACGTTTTTGAGTTTGACAAAAGGTGCTCCCCAACAGAAAAAAATGGAGTTAGAAAGCTAATACAATTATAGTGAAATGGTCTCATGGACACCAGGTGAGTATGGGATAAGTGGACATACTTTTAATACATAGAGGGGTCAAAATGGGTTTGAATAAACATTTACTACATGGTTTATCAAGAAGAGCCAGAAATATATATTATAATAGTTATCTGATACTACTAACAAAACTTATCCTTTACTTATAAAAACAACTATTAACAGTTATGTTATTGGCTTTTCGGAAAAGATGAGTTTCAGGGGAGGCTCTGAATGGTCAGGAAAAGTTAGATGAATGGTGCAAGGTGTTCTAGGTATTCTAGGTAAGTTGTTTTTTATGCAGGTTATAAGGGGTATTTTGAGATGAGTTGAGGAGGAACTTTGGGTCACTGTAGTTTCCTTTTTGGTGCCTGGATTAGGGTCCTACATGGAATTCCAGAAGATATGGGATTAGGGTCCTACATGGAATTCCAGAAGATATGGGATTAGGGTCCTACATGGAATTCCAGAAGATATGGGATTAGGGTCCTACATGGAATTCCAGAAGATATGGGATTAGGGTCCTACATGGAATTCCAGAAGATATGGGATTAGGGTCCTACATGGAATTCCAGAAGATATGGGATTAGGGTCCTACATGGAATTCCAGAAGATATGGGATTAGGGTCCTACATGGAATTCCAGAAGATATGGGATTAGGGTCCTACATGGAATTCCAGAAGATATGGGATTAAGGTCCTACATGGAATTCCAGAAGATATGGGATTAGGGTCCTACATGGAATTCCAGAAGATATGGGATTAGGGTCCTAAATGGAATTCCAGAAGATATGGGATGACATTGTAAAACTGGAGCAGTATTTTTCTCTTGCAGTGGTCCTCTAAACATAGCATTTATTCTGATTAGAGACTGTTCCTATGCCCCCTTGTGGTCCCCCTTACTACATCAAACATTTTTTCTTATTACAGGAACCAAAATGATAGCTTAGACAGACATTTTTATATTAAACTCCATATCCTCCATTTTATACCCTAATTTCATCCCATGTTCTGAGTTCCCCAAACTGCCTTTCTACATACTAACTCTTCTAACTTCCTTCCAGCATTCGGTGCACATGCAACTTTCTTTTGACATTCCCACTCAAATCCCACTTATTTCTCAGGCTACAATATTGACAATTATATAGTTCTAGCGACTTGCCCGTCAAAAATGACAAGCAATAAAATTTGAAGCCATGGGAATGCTGTTTGACACACAATGTAAACCTATTTGTACTCTGAGGACCTTCGGCGCTCATGGCGAGCCCCTCCTCTCGTGTACTTTTTCTCCTCTGAGCACCTTCGTCACTCATTATAAAGAGAGATATATATTTATCTATATTTAGTTATATTTAGTGCCCTGATGATAAAGTGTAAGGAATGTCCCAACTGTGTATTAGAAATAGGCTGCGTGCGCGAGGTAAAGCCGTTGGTTTAGTTGTGTCAAGCGCCATTGTAGATTTGTAATGTTATTAATGTGTTACGCGGCTCGCAAGCATTTTCCGTCATTTGTAATAGTGTATTTCGTAGTTCGATCGTTCCTGTGTGAAAGTGCTATGCAGTTGGCAGTGTTTTGTGCGGTCTGTAGTTGTGTAGCCTCGTTTTCATTTTTTGGGGCGGCCATTTTTTTTTTCTTGCTTAGGCGATTTTCGTGTGGTGAAAGTCGTCAAAATCACTTTAAATTCGCATTCCACCTCACTCCCAGACGTCCTGGCTGTTCCCCTGTGCTGTGGGTGTTCTTTGGATTTTCACGGTTTGGCTGTTAACCTCGTATTTTTGCTATCTCGTATTTTTTTTTTCCATGGTCCCGCGTCTCGTAATTTTTTTTCCCCGCGTTTGTCATGTGCCTGGAGGCTAATGCGATCCCACGTTTACTAAGTGTTTGGTGGCTAAGACCTGCATGTCTCATCGTGAGGCGAGCCTTTGGCGCTCATTGCCTTTGTGCTGCGAATTACATTGAATTTAACAGCTCTCCTCGCTATGCGAGGCTCGCAGGTGATGAGCGCCTTTGGCACTCATCGCCTAAGTGCTACACGTTAACAGCTCACCTCGCTTTTGGTGCTCATCGCCTAACTTGTACGCACCACGCAAAGCGTGACAACGTCTCGCAGTTTGATAACTATTATATGCGATTCGAATAAATATTACAGTTTTAATGTATGTTTGTCTGTAGCCTATCAAATAACAGCTTGTGTTGTTTTCAGATTATAGACTTCTTCATAGCCAAATTCTAGCCCAAATTCTTGTATTCTGTAGCCAAAATCCGGACGGCCCTGTGATTGGAGGTCAATTTTGTATTATTTTTGTATTGATAATTGTATATTTCTCTGCTGTAATAATACAGTTTTTTGGAGCATATAGTCAGTACATTTAGCCTTAGATTTTTTTTTTTATCTCATCGTACAAGGATACTTGCTAGACACTCATTAAGAGGGGTCAGGCATCTTAAAATATGTGCGTGGAGGGGTACTCTGTAATAAGAAACTACAAAAATATGTAACAATGAGTTGCACATTTATGCCAATAAAAGTATGTGGTATATTATTAGGTAAGTATTATAATATTACTAATTTGCCATCAAAAATTACGGGATTAAAATTTTAAGTCTGGCAGTGCTGTTTGCCACACAATGTGAGGCTTTTGCTCCTCTGAGCACCTTCAGCGTTCATTGCAAGCGTCTCCCCCGTGTTCTTCAACTTTCCTGCTTTGCACTGATCAACTTCAGCGCTCATCGCGAGCCCCACGCTGAGCACCTTTGGCACTCATCTCAGGGCTTGCAATGAGCGCCTTGGTTCTGTCTGATCTGGCATCTCATATCAAATCATTTTATTGAGGAATTCTGTATATCTGTAATTCAAAGTACATTTGAAATTACTTGTGTGGCACCTATGTTGGCAGAGCGTCCTAGCCAATGAGCTGTGCGGATTTGTGTCATAACCATGTCAGCTGCAGCTTTGTCTCAGTCATTGAGAGGAAAGTGGATACATTGTTGTCCCTAGCTCGTGTTGGCCACAACGAATTTTATGCTAATTCAGCTAGGATTTTCAGGGGCGTTCTTTCTCAAAATCAACTGAAACATTTTGCAAACTTTAGGGATTTTCCTCTATCAGATGCTTCATAATCCCAGAAACCTTCCATATACCTTTAAAACACATGATAAACCTCCATATACCTCTAAAGTGCACAAACAAGAGCATTCACTTCACCCTTTTCTGCATCTTCACCTCTGTCCTGTTATTATTCTAAATAATTGCAGTGCAGTCTCCCGTTCCCGTAGCCCTCCTTCCCACATGCTGGCCCACTCCAGACCGGCAACAACAGCAGAGAAGCTTGGAGTGTTTTTTTTCCCCCCAATCTGTTTGATCCTTCATCTTTTTGGCAGGCCGAATTAGAAACAGCAAAAGGTTAATGAGCCAATGTGCAGTGGGATTATTTCAGGGAGAAGACAGTGAACCAGTAATTACTAATTAGATGCAGTTTAACAGGAGGAAAAAGTGAAATCTCCTCTTCACCAACTGTCAATAATTAGCAAATCTGGTGAGGTTGAAATGTGTCCACAGTTAAAAGGCTGATGCTTTAATGAAATGGCACTTGATAAAAGAGCGATACAGAGGTCGCAGGCGGGTCTTTTATGAGACATCCAAGCTCTCTGCTCAAGGAGGTAAATGTGACATGAGGGTGAATGTGGACTCTCTAAGGATTCATCCCTGGCATCCAGCAGCTGTATAGGAAGATCGCTACCTTGCCATGGTAAATACTATACCATGTAGGGTCAACCAAGAGGGGCAAGTCATAGCAGAGAGGTCAGACAGATCCATTGGAGAACCCTGGCAACCCACTCCTGGATCTTTGGTCGTGCTTATCCGTAAGGTTTTCTTGGCAGTCACAAGATGTGCCTGCTGTGCTGTGGTTCATAGGGTCACTGAGAGTCAGACACAACTAAACAACAACACATAGAAAGAGCAGCACTTACAGAAACCTTTCATTCTCATTTTATCCTTGAATAATATCCAAAATATCCTTGTGGGTATATACAATGCATCATGGACATTTCTCCAACCTATGAAAACTGTAGACAATGATTGAAGATGTTTGCTCAGAGTTTCTTAGTGTCATCGCAACAGGCCAGTATTTAAGGATATAAACCAGTGTTTCTCAAAAGCCAGGGATTTGGAAGGCTCCTGACTGTTACTAGGTAATATCCCTGAGTATTTATTTACTTGTATGTACTTTATTTTATTAAGAATTGCTTATAAGCCCTGTTTTTACTGTCCAAAATTAGCCCTCTACAGCTGACAGACACAGATTATTATATATAGTACTTGCTGTGCAGTGTCATATACTAACCAATCAGTGGCCATCTATCATCAATATTCTGCAACGTGCAGCTGAAATGTGGTCCCTGATGGGCTATGACACTACACAACCAGCCCTACAGAGTCTGTGTCTGCATACACTGCAGTGGGCAGACCCATGCAGGGATTCTTTGTTTGATTTTTAGATAGTAATTACAGCGTTTATAAGCTCTTCTGTGCATATTTACTTTGTGAAAGTAAATATGCACAGAATACTTCTGTACTTGCCTACTGAAAGGGATATTGAAAGGGATTTGGGAGTGCTTGTGGACAACCACCTAGGTAACAGTGCTCAATGCCAAGCAGCAGCTGCAAAGGCAAATAAAATATTAGCATGTATTAGGAAGGGTATAGAAGCAAGGGAAGCAAATATAGGGCCATATTAAATTTCAGCCTCGTATGTCCAACTAGTAGCACGTAATTTGTCCGTTTTACTTTGCTATTAAATTAGAAAGGTGTACGAGCGAGAGACGCTATTTCGTAAACCAGTTCTCGCCCGTCGGGGATGTGTGCTCGATATCAAACAATTAAGCAATCCCGTAGTTACGGGTTCAGTTACGGGAGCCAATGGAAAAATAGATTGTTAGCGTCACGTCGATTTCGAAGTCTTATGTGCTTCACGTACAATTTGCGATCGGACCCACAAGCCAGATATAATGCAATATTAATAAAGCAGTAAATGTGATATACTGTAACTCGCATGTAATGGTATATGTCATTGATTGCCGGGATCGATATAAAACAAAATATGAACATGAAATAAAGTATTTTTTTCATGTTGTGCTATTAATTCTAAGGCCTAACATCACTTTCCCTTATAATAAATGTACAGTAGAGTGTTGTTATTTGCATTACGAGTGCTACGTATTGTACTTTACCCCCCTTGCGGGTGCTCTCGATCGCACATTGGCCTTTGGGCTCCATTTGCGTGTTACGTGCATGCTCGCGAGTGACCACGTTGTAATTTAATAGCTGAATATAACAAGTAGCGGTTACAGGCTCATCAGATCAAAGGACTTACATGCGTGAAGTTCAGCGTTGCTCACCACGTAGCCTATTCTCGGCCGTCCTGCGTGTTACCACGCAAAGCCCGCTGCGAGCAACGTTACAGAGCTAATTTAATACCCGTTAAATGTAAAATCAGAGTTCGAGCTACGTTTTAACACGTAGCCCCAATTTAATGTGGCTGATAATTCTCCCACTATACAAATCCCTAGTACGCCCTCATTTGGAATATGGAGGACAATTTTGGGCACCACTTCATAAAAATGACATTTTAGAGATGGAAAAAGTACAGAGAAGGGCTACAAAACTAATAAGGGGAATGGAGGGGCTAAGTTATGAAGAAAGACTAACCAAATTAAACGTATTTTCTCCAAAGAAACAGGATATGATCACCCTATAAAAATCCATCCCGGAGCAATATAAGGCTTTGTCAAGTGAACTGTTTTTGCCAAGAGGTTTTTAACCGACAAGAGGACATCCTTTCAGGTTAGAAGGAAAAATATTCCACCTTAAAGAAAGAAAAGGGTTCTTCACAGTAGGGGTGGTTAATCTGTTGAATTCTCTACCAAAGGAAGTTGTGACAGCGGATTCAATAGATAACTTTAAAAAGAGATTGGATATATTTTTGCATAAAAAACATTCAGGGTTATCCTGGATAATTAGAGAGAGTATTGATCCAGGAATGGAATCTGATTGTATTTCGGGGTCAGGAAGGAATTTAATTTTTTTACCCTATGAGACCATTAGCAATGTTTCAGTTTTTTTTTTGTTTTTTTGCGGTTTTCCTTCCTCTGGGTCAATTAACAAACAAATTACAAGCGCAGATGAGATCTAAAAGTCTTTTTTTTCAACCTTAATTACTATGTAACTAGGGACAGGGAAGGGGAAGTTCACATTCGGTGACTGTGTAAGGGGAGCTGGCATGGTTTATATGTCAGGGTGTATTAATATGGATATTACATGGCTACCCCGTCTTTCTGAAGCACCTCTGCACGTCCCAGGGCAACTTGTCATAATGACAGAAGAACAATTATCAAGTACCGGATAAATGCTTCTGTCTGATCAAGTGCCTTTTAAGTGCTGCTTTCAGTACTCCTCAAGGGTTAACACTGTTTAGCCTGGGCTGTCGGATGTCATCCTATTTGCTCTTTGAGTACTAATGGCTCCCAGCCATCAAGAGGTGATCATCCCTTTAAAGGCGAGGTGTCAGGAATGTGTTGATGCCCAGTGTCGCCCTCACACCTGCACAAGATGATGATGCTCGGATAGTTGACATACTTGAGCCTGTCGAGGAGTCCCAGGCCTGTAAACATGAAACCAGATCCCTCTCCGCAGCTGAATGACACTATTAAAGAGGCATTTCCGGCCACTGCAGGAATAGGCTCTATAGCTCATCAATAAAGGCATAATAACAACAAATAACACCCATTTATAACCACCTTAATGGAGGGGAGGGGGCGTTTACTTATCTGCTGCCTGTGACACCAGCTTCTGATTTGTTTTGGCAGTCTAAACTTGCTGAGATACACTTCCTAAACTCCCCTTTATTTTATTATGTTGAATTTACTTTATATTAAGAAGTAAAAAAAAAAATACAACTAAAGTATTGGTCCTGAAACAAATTAATGTATTCACAGGAGAGTAGAATGACAAAGTAAAATGATTTCACAAGCATTCTTATAACCTATAAGCTTTGAGCCCATTCTGGTCAACCGTTACTCTTTAATTTATTAATATTATTATTATTATTATTATTGAAGGTACATCACAGATTTTCTGGCAGCTGATAATCCGGCGCCATCTTTAATCTGGACAAAATTAAGAGAGTGTACGTGACATTCCAAGTCCATCAGATTAGTTTAGCTGTGTTATTGTATTTCATTAATCATTTAATTTATATGTAATATTTGTTTGTGAATTTTGATGAATCCATGGTACTTTAGAGACACAAGAAAGGTATAATGAATTGTCAGAGGACTATTGTTGAATCATAAAATAACATATTGACTGGTGCAATCACTGTAGCCATGGTAAATTAGCATTATTTATTTTTTCATTTCAAAGTGAAACAGGACAGTTTTTCCATTCTGTTATCCTGATTTGTAAATTATAGTTGTCCACAATCTTCTCCATGGGTCACTCAGTTGTCAGAGGGAAGCTAATGATGGCAGCTAGCTAAGAAGAGCATATATATATTTATAGACTTAGGCTTTCTGGCCTACTATCTTAATGTCTCATAGCTGACACATTCCACTTACCGTATATACTCGAGTATAAGCCAACCCGAGTATAAGCCGAGGCACCTATTTTACCACAAAATACTGGGAAAAATGAGTGACTCGAGTATAATCCGAGGGTGGGGAATTTGCTGCCCCCTGTGTCCCTCTTGTGCCCTCTGTGCCCCCTCTTGTGTGCCCTTTTCTTGTGTCACCCTCTCCCTTCCCTGTGTCTCTTCCCCCCCCCTCCCTTATCACCCTCCTCAACCCCCCTCCTCATTCTCAACCTCTCCCCTTAACCACCTCCTCATCCTCCCTCCTCAACCCCCCTCCTCACCCTCAACCTCCCTCCTCAACCTCAACCCCCTCATCCTCAACCCCCCTCCTCATCCTCAACCCCCTCCTCAACCTCAACCCCCCCCATCCTCAACACCCCCATCCTCAACCCCCATCCTCAACCCCCCTCCTCATCCTCCCTCCTCATCCTCCCTCCTCATCCTAAACCTCCCTCCTCAACCCCCCTCCTCATCCTCCCTTCTCAAACCCCTCCTCAACCCCCCTCCTCAACCTCCCTCCTCATCCTCCACCCCCCTCCTTGTTGAGGAGGGGGTTGAGGATGGGGGGGTTGAGGTTGAGGAGGGAGGTTGAGGAGGGGGGTTGAGGATGAGGGAGGGGGGTTGAGGAGGGGGGTTAAGGAGGGGGGTTGAGGAGGGAGGATGAGGAGGGAGTTGAGGAGGGGGGTTGAGGAGGGTGATAAGGGAGGGGGGAAAAGACACAGGAAAGGGAGAGGGGTGAAGAGACACAGGGGAGAGAGAGAGGGGGACACAAGAAAAAGGGGACACAGAGGGCACCAGAGGGACACAGGGGTCAGCACATTTCCCACCCTCAGCTCTCATTTTTCCAAGTATTTTGTGGTAAAATAGGTGCCTCGGCTTATACTCGGGTCGGCTTATACAGGGGGGGGGGGGGGGGGGGATATATATATATATATATATATATATATATATATAAACATTCAGAATACATGCTTATAGTATGAGATGTGATAATTTTATAATAATGACTGGAGTGTTAAATAAGCTCTGGAGCTTAAATTCGCAAAAATCCGCCAGACACTTCCAAACTCTGCTATTAGAAAAACGTGGATTGATTAATATATATATATTTAATAGCTCAGCTCCACAGTACGGAGCAGAGTGTATCCTCCTGGCTGTGCCATCCCTAGTTAGAGCTGTCACTGGGCACCATGGGTTATTTTCTTGCAGGCTCTGATTTCGTCTAAACCTGCCCATCTGTTCTGCAGTCTGAGGGCTAATGCAAATGAGAATAACTCACAATTGCATCATAACAAAGTAAGATATTAATGTGGATGTCCTTTATGCAATGCATTCCCTTCTCAAGCTGTCATGTTTTCTTCTTGACATAAGCCAGAGAGATAGATGCTGCTATCCAAAGCAAGGGGAAAATATTAACCCCTTAAGAAGCCTGTTACATAGCATCATGGAAATGTGTTTGTATTTTCTGGGCAAGTGTACTTGAACTATATTGTTAAGCCTTTGTGAGTAGGGACTCCCCTTCATCTTCTTTTATTATCATATAACTTCTACATATAGGTACATGTGTTTGATGTCTTCCAGTAGGCACTTCCAATGAAATCTTTGGGTACCATTTATCGCTACCTGCATTATTCAAATGTTACATGTCTTTTGAAAAGCCTCTTGAATCTTTTTGAAATATTGTATGGTATTCATCTTGTCGACGTGTATGCTAACTTGTGTTTGTGATTGTATAGCTTCTTAAATCTGGTTATCATCATGAGTTGTAAAATTACTTGAATGGCCTCTTGAATGTTATGACCAATGTGTGGTTACATATAGTGTGCCTTGTAAAATCTTGTTCTCCCCAAATGTGGTAAGTTTAATTGTATGTAACATAGAGCACATTAAATCCCAAGCCCGTATGTGCAACATGAGACCCACGATGGCTGCAGGCTCAAAATTTGCCATTAAAGAGCTATTAAATTAGATCATGCTGCGAGTTACGGGCTTGAGACGCGTTGCGGATTTCAAAATCTTACGGGGTTCAATTACGAGTTACGATCGGGCCCACATTCTAGATATAATGCAATATTGATAAAGCTGTAAATATGATATTCTATTACATGCGAGTTACAGTATATGTATTAACACATTGATTGCCGGGATCGATATAACACAGATATTAAACATGAAATAAAGTTGTTGTTTGGTTGGCCGATTTGCGAGCTTGAGAATGTTGTGCTATTAATTCTAAGACATAACATCAATAAAAGTTAGTAAAAGTACAGTAGTTTGCGTATATGTGCATTTAAAGTGCAACAGATTGGACTTTACCCCCCCCTTGCGAGTCCTCTCTATCACTCGTTGGCCTATGTGCTCCATTTGCGTGTTACGGGGTTGAACACAAGTCAAATTGTAGCAATTTCATAGCATGATTGGAATTGTAGCGGTAATGGGCTTGAAAGAACAACGGCTTGCGGGCGTGCAAGTCGCATTCTACTCTGCAGTAGGGTTTACTCGCCCCTACACCGCAAGTCGTTGGCGGGTTGCTTTAAGAGGCCAATTTAATAGCCGGAAGTTACGGTTTTACTCGTTAGGGGAATTTAATATGGCTAATAGTCTCTTGGTTCTTGTTGTCATTTGTTATAACATTACTTCTTTGTAGAATATGCTTGAATCTTGTTGCGTTCTCGTATAATAATGTTACTTACATGTAGAATACCTTCTTGAATATTGTTGTCTATATGCATGCTAAGATTACTTGGATATTGAATACCCTCTTCTTGCCATTGTATATGGCAATAACACATTTAATATCATTAAGAAATACTAAAGAAAATAAGTCACTGAACAGATCCCTGAGGTAAGGGGTGCTTAGTGGTGCAATGCACTGGGGCTCTCCTCTGGGGGGGGGGGGGGGGGGGGCCCTCAGTGCTGTTTTAAATTTATTTAAATTTTTTTACATTTACATTTTTTTTTCAGTAGTGGGCCCCCTCGGCTGCCCCTGCCTCATACCGTAACTTGAGCTTCTTAGGGGGTATCCTGGTAAAATGGGTGGTTCAACAGGCAGTGCTATCCCTCTTCTGCCGGTACTTCTTATTGGCAGGGAAGGAAATCCGGAATGACATCACACACACGTGACATCATTTGGGATTCCCTATCACCGAAATATGAAGCGCAGGCAGGAGCGGGAAAGCACTACCTACTGAACCACCAATGAAGAAGCCCACATTAAGGTAGAGTCCAGGCGTGGCTGCGATGGACCGAGGGGGGCCCATTACACTACAGAAATAATTAAATTCAAATTAAAATACATATTATATATAGGGAACCCCAATACAAATTTTTTTTTTTTTTTTTGCTCTTTATTTACTAGCTCCGCCACTGCCTGAGGAACTCCACTTGTTACATGTATAAACTCCAGATAACCAGAATTATGTCACCTATCATGCAACCAATGCCTTACTGTGCTAATACCTAACTAAGCAAATTATTCCAAATCATGTCTTACTCGTCGGGTATCAAAATGAAGCAATTAGTCTCTTCACCTGTTGTTTATTTCACCCCAGCCAACTTCTAGTTCATGGGTATTGAGACACTAGTGTCATGGAATCTCCATTTCCATCTTAACAAGAGCTATTACTTTACCAGCATGGGGTTCATCATCCCTTATAGTCATATAGGATCATTTACACAACACATATGTATGAACATGTATGATGAGCTCCACAGCCAATGAGGATGATTTTCATCATACATAAACAAAAATACCGGGGCGCTCAATTAGAAAATGAACTAGCCTTACTTAATAGGTTATTTCTGAGAGCAGCCTCTCACTTGAGCCCTTCACAGGGAGTATATCAGGTCTTACCCAATAGAGTGATCCAGGACCGAAATACCAGACAATTCTACCCTGGACCGGAGCAACCTCAAGCCCCAGACGCACGTTTCGCACTTTGTTGGGCCTCGTCAGTAGGGAGTACACAGTGAAATTTGAATCTCCTGCAGCTGGATGTGTAGTCTGACATTTTAGTTGTTACCTTTTTGGAGATTTTCCTTTTGTTTGCCACTCTCCTAGATTGGAACTGCTCTTAAAAGCCGGGTCTTTGAATCAAACTGAATTTGTCATCAAAATATTTCCGTATCTTTCCAAAAATTTCTTTCACAAAAAATTGTAGTCGTAAAACAAGTCCTGGACCTTAGTATTTAAACATTACTATCTTCCTTTTAATTTACCTTTTAAGGGTTGTCATCTCTCACTCCTTCCATCCCTCAGATTATATCACTGAGTGAGGCTGATGGGCAGTGAACTGTGAATCTCCATGTTGCAGATTCTTTTGCAAACACCACAGGCAGCAATTTCCTATTGATCTACAAGGACATACAGTCCTGGCTCTTACCCTATAAACTGTAGTATGAGTATTAACATCTTGCTCCCAATCCACCTCACATAGTGATACATTCTGATGGATGAAAAAAAGAAGAGAGCAGATGGACATTAATAAATCTGTAAATTTGTATAATAGGACTATCGCTATATTTGTTTTATAACTACAGTGCCATTTAAAGTCCTAAACACCAACCAATTTGCATTCAACTATCAAGTGACTTTAATATCTCATGAAATACATTTGGCATGGAAATAGAAACTGAGGATATTTAATAAAGATATGAATAAAAAATTCTAACATCATTTTTTAAATAAAAAGTAATTAATTTGGATTTTTAAGGTTGACACAGCAGGGGTTAAATGTCCAACCCCAGTTCAGGCATGATGCCCTCCCAACAGATGGATCCAATGTGTAGGCAGCCACGAGACCACGTACTGCATGTGCCTCTAATGTGGGCGTGGAGGGCACTCTTCCCAGCAGTAATGGTGTCAGTTCCTGTCCTCCGCAAGCTTCTGCTTTATCTTGTACCTCTGTATACTGAGCATGCAGCTGCTGTTAAGATCTCATTATGGGGGCAAATCCATATATGTGTGTGCGTTATATACGAAATATATATATATATATATATATATATATATATATATATATATATATATATATATGTATGTGTGTGTGTGTGTGTGTGTGTATGTATGTATATATATATATATATATAATAAGTTATGGGTCAAAACGTTCATGGGAAAGACATACCTCTAGTGGCCAAATCTGGTAGTGTGTTATTAATGTTAATTTTGCTATTTTTTTGTCCTCTATTCATTTAATCTGGAGGGGTTTTGTCCCCCCCCCCCCCCCCCTTCCATCCTCCCCAGTTCCTACACCCCTGTATATAGCCTTGATGCATAACTGCATATAAAGTGGAGTAAATGAAAGGCTGTTAAAGACAATTTTTCAGCTTCTAAAAACAACTTTACAGATAATTGACAAGCACTGTGACAGATCATTAATTATGCAACTTGAAATCATTGAGAGAGTTCTTGGAAACTTTTTAATCCTTTTCATGTAATTTATTCTTTAACTCCCCACATTTTTAAAGGATTACTGCATAATGAAAAAAAAATATTTTTTATAAATATTTTGGGAAAATAAAGCTAGTTTTTACATGTGTTTTTTTGTGTTTACATTTCTGGAGAGGTGTGGTTACATCCTCTGAGGGGGAAGGAGTGTGGTGTCAATTGCAATGTTATCCTATTATGAAACAATGGCTCTGGATTTCTGCCTGTTCCCTCTTCCCCCACCCCTCCCTCTATTGATAGCTGCTAAAACATACCCTCATGAGCCAGCTCTCAGGAAGTGATGTAGCAAACACAAAATTAATTCTAACACTCATAGCCCAAGTCTTCAAAAATTAAGATTTTCCAACAAAATATTGGCCTATACAGATGCTAATGTTGTTAGCTTAAAAAGAAGTATTAAAAAAAAAACAGTGACTTTTGTTTAGTACTCAGTGGTCATACAAGCTCAATTATCTATTATTATTATTATTATTTTCCTTTATTTGTAATGTGCCAACAAATTCTATAGCGCTAAACAGGGATTAAAGTCATATCTTAATTTCCTGGATTTTGAATATATCGGAGAGAGGAGAATCAGTGTGTAAGTAAAAAAAATTTTTATGAAAAAATACCAATTTACAAACTCACCCTGATGTTTGCTAAAATCTTTTCTTGCAGCTTTTGTTAGTTGACACCCATGAAAACCAACCACGTGATTACATCCTGCAGCAAGTACTTCCTTTGTAAGGTCAAACTCTGTACTTGTCTGCATTTCCTGTGTGTACTTGGTTAAGCTCCCTGTGGGTGTGCAAAGCTGGATTTTACATTCCTGCATTTACTTTTTTAAGTTTACTGAACTTAACAATAGAACACATATTTTTATGATACTCACTGCCTGTTTCTTACCAAACATTTGACACCCAGCAAACTTATATATACCTTTAAGTATATATATATATATATATATATATATATATATATATATATATATATATTATGGTCCTTTTTATTGAAGAGCATGCAATATATCTGCTCTTAATATACCTTTGAGTATATTTCAGAAGTTACAGAGGTATTGTATATATCATGTTGTTATTTTCTTAATTGTCACCCACACAATCTAGAAATATGAACCTGTACTCTCCTCTCACCTCGGAAAGATACAAAACCCTACCCTATAAATACTTTACTGTACAATGCATAATTAGGAAGCTGACAATTTAATGACTATTTGTCATTCAGCAAATCACAACATGTGATTGTGTTATTCATTATACGCATTATAGCACAAGTTACTGTTTTGGCTGATTTCCTACAATAAAAGACATTACAATTTACAGCACATTGTATTGATAAAACACAGATGATGGGGATATTGTTAGACGTCTCTGTGTTTTTCTTGCAACTTCAGTATACCTACGTTAGCTAAGTGGGGCTCGTGCCTTAAGAGCCTTGCTGCAGAATGGGCCAAAAATAGCATCTGTGGCCTAGCTACGATTAGTAAGTATGGCCAGCTGGGCCTACAAGCCTCTTCCATCATGTTTCATATTCTGAACAAGAATAGAGCCCTTGGCGTTTCTCCGATATAGTGACACCAGCTATTAACAAGCGCTACCCACCCATCATTAAAAGTGCCCAGACTTATTAAGCTGATAAACAAAGATGCAGGAAATGTAAATTGAAGCAGTTGGTGCGTGTCGTACAAAACACGCCAAGCATCCTCTATTACTGGATACAGACTGATATATATATATATATATATATATATATATATATATATATATATATATATATATATATACTACCCCTTCTAGATCACTACCTTGTCATGATGACGGGGCTTGTGACCTTAATGAAGCGGTGAGCTATAACATGGAGGGTCACGTCATATCAGAGAGATCAGACAAATTGCAATCCACTGGTGATTTAAAGGATAAGGGCCACTGTAATGTTCCGTTTTTTGTAATGATTAGTAAAGATCAGTGGTTGGCATTTGTAAGCAAATAATTACTCTGAATGCTCTTGGTTTTGTCCTGATCTTTAAGGTGATCAGGAAGGTTCCTGGATTTTACTCAATATATAATAATTTTTATTTTTATGTACTTTATCTTATTAAGTCCTTATGAGCTCTGTATTTACTTCCTAAAATTAAACAAATAGTCCCTGTATAGGTCTGCCTGATGCAGCGTATGCAGACACAGACTATGCAGGGCTGGATGTGCAGTGTAGTGTCCTAGCATATCCGTATGCTTGTCTCAGCCGCCTTTACAGAATGTTGCTGAGAGATGGTCACTGATTGGTTAGCATGGGGCACAGGAAGTAAGACAGAGTCTGTGTCTGCATATGCTGCAGGGTGCAGACCCATACATGGAGAATTTGTATGATTTTTAGGGATAACAAACAAATAAAATAAAGTACATAAAAGTAAATAGATACACAGGGATATTATATATCTAGTCAAATCCAGAAACCTCCTATATCCCTTTAAGGTGGGACCACTCCCATCTGTTTCAGACTGTGGCTGGAAAATATGGGAGTACAAGCTACAACTAAAGCCGCCGAATAAATAGGTTATTAGTTGTATGGATTTGCACTCATTATGGATTCCAGACCACCGTAGAGGGGACACACATCAATATACACTGATGGATACAAACCCAACATACACACCCAACACTGACTGGCGCCAGACTGAGATACAAATTCCTGAAATGCTAATATCCACAACATCTTTTAGCTTATGGTGGACAGAAGAGTGATATAAGCCTACACCGTACCATAGTAGACTAAATAAATAAGACATTTTTATGTGCCAAAATAAATTTTAAAAAAACATATTTTCTGCTCAGAATTCCCAGACAGTGAATGCACTACATTCTGGGAAACTGGGTGGGGACATTCAAATGAGCTTTGATCAAAATATCACTTTATACATTGGAGTTTCTTTACAAAAGTTGAGTAAAATGGCCATTCTGTGGTGTTTTGGTTCCTGGTTGGGTCGGCACATGTAGCTCTTACTCTAGACACCTCCTATTGGCAGTGAAAGGGTGCCGAGATCCTCTTTGTAAACAAGGCACTTACCTGCTGTGCAAAGATGACGTCAAAGCAAAAACATCCTTCAGATTTCTTCAGGGCTTATCTCTCTCACAGGATGGCATGTCCAGGTGTGCTTGTGCGTGGGTGACTTAATAGCCCGCTGCTTTTTGGATAAGCCCCCATCTTGGTCAGTTTGTTGTTTAGTTACAGAAGGGCCTGGGGTCATCAGATCAATGTTAAAGCATTTAAAGAACGCTGCTTATAGGAGTGAAATTCCAAGGCTTTCCTATTTGTCAAGAAGGTCTTTGATAGACAAGAGTAGCTTTGACCTTGTCGAGAAGTTGTGTGACTGTAAACAAACACACAGCCAAATATATGCGATTTTTATATACAATTAATAATCACATTTATAGTTGTCGTACTGCGCAAAGTGAGGGACGCAGTTGCGGGTGTGCACTTAGCTACAATGAGCGCCAAAGGCGCTCATTGCAGGGGTGGAGATGGAGATGCTTTTCGCGAGGGCCGTGGGACTTGGCTACAATGAGCTCCGAAGGCCCTCATTGCAGGGGGAGATGAGCGCCCCAGGTGCTCATCGCAAGACCCGCAGGACTTGCAAAGATTGCAGACTTGCAAAAAATTAACGGCTGAACCGCGGAACAAAACCCCCCAAATATCCAATTAGCTTATACACTCACACACAGGGGGGAGGCAGGGAGCCTGTGAGTGAGGTTGCAAGTTGATTTGAGGCAAATTTGGTGTTTTTTAAGATCGAAAATTGCCAAGCGAGAAAAAAACTGCCCAAAAAACGTATTACGACGAAAACGAGGCCGAAGGACGTACAAACAAGCCGAAGGCGATCATTCTGAGCCACGCGAGGGTTCGCGATGAGCGCCGATTGTGATCATTGCAAAGCAGGAAAGTTGCGGCTTGCAATGAGCGCCGAAGGTGCTCCTTGCAAGCCACACAATGAGCGCCCATAGCGCCTTGCATTGTGTGGCAAACAGCATTGCCAGGCTTAAAATTTTATTGCCGTCATTTTTGATGGGCAAGTCGCTAGTATATAATACGCGTAATTAAAGAGCTTTCATTAGGTGCCTCTTCCCTTTATCAGGCCCTAAGCAACAACATAATATATAGTCTGATATATTAAACAAAATAAAACATGGCCTTATATGATAATGAAATGCCAAATACATGTTTAATCATTTGTATTTAATTTCCCTTTTATTGCATCATCTTAAAGTTGTCTTAGAATTTTTTGATTTTTTTTTTAGAGGCAATAGTGTTGTTTATATATTTTTCCAGGTGCATAACCCCAGTGTAAGAACCAAATAGAAATAAAATGAAAAATCTTTATTATACAATAATTGCCTGGCACAAATAAAATGGTACCGCCCAATGGTTGCTATAGTGAATAATAGAAGAGATCCCTATGATCCTTGAGGGATTCCTCCTATCTGGAAGGCTTAATCTGCCAAGGTAATATTCCATCCCTATCAAATACGGTGATAACTCTCTTAAAGGGCAGGTATGGTCACCTCACCTTATGAGTAATTATTTACATGTAAAGGAATCCACATGGACAAATGTAGCTTCTCTGATGCCCTCACATTTTTTCAAGAATGAATGAGTGTACCAAAATATACTCTAGTGAAGAGAGTAGTGGGAGATGGCTTGAAAGGGGAGTAGTTGGGAGTGAAAAATGCAAGATCTGGAGAGAAGAAGGATTGAAGAATGGAAGAAGAAAGTGGGAAGGTGATAAGGCAGTTGTAAGAACAGAATGAGAGAGGGCAGAACAATGAGGAGGAGTGCAAGGGGGAGGATAAAAATGGAAGGATTTTGATTTCCTACCGCCCTAGTCCCTGACCGGTGTCACTTTTGGAAAGCCACCCAAGGTATGACCCTCTATACCAAAAAACCCATCAGATACCAGATTTACAACTTGTCAGGAACTGCTGGAATATGACAGGAAGCTCTAGGAAGAGATTATCTGTTCTTTATATATTTCCCCCTGAGCCATGGAGATATCTCAGAGGATACGGCTTTCATGTTCCCATCTCACCTAACACTGATATGATTAATCTCTTCAGTGCTGGAGGGGCCAGCAATGCATGACAGTGCAGAAATGAACAGGTTAATTATAGTGATGTGTTTAATGACTGTATTGTAGGTTACCTGCACCCTTTTAAAAATATTTTGTTCCAAACGGCCGCTGATTTTACAATCATCCATAATCTCCTTATCTAGAGGCCAGTTGTCAAGAACCATCTGGTTCTTTCTGCAAAGTAATTATTCAGACACCTAAACACTTTCAGGCAATAAACTTTAAAATGTTTTAGAAAAAGGCTTCAGGTGGTCAGGGACACAGCAATAACACTGCATTATTAGAGTGTGAGCTCTGCAGACAAGGTCTCATAAATGCAAATTCTAAATGCATATGGAAGGTTCCCGGATTTTACTAGGTATATAATATCCCTTTGTATCTATTTACTTTTATGTACTTTATTTTATTAAGAAGTGCTTATAAGATCTGTGTTTACTGCCTAAATCAAACAAATAGTCTCTGTATGGATCTGCCCTCTGCAGCATATGCAGACACAGTGCATTTTATATTTTATAATATACAGACAAACGGAGTGCTTTACATCTGTTAACATGCTCCTTGCTCAAATAAATGTAAACTCCTTTATTATTATAGCCAAAAGAAGTGTATACAAATACTCAAAAGCCAGGTAAGTGCTACAGTAATCACATTCCATGTAACAGATAGTGTTGTGGATTCCTAGCGATGTACTCCAGTTGCAGCACATATTATATGTATCTGTTAAATAAACTTACACACTCAAGGAATCACAATCAAGGGGACAACAAATTAAACACCTTAACAAAGAAAGGGGACCTTAGGATGCAGTGTATGGATAAAGGAACAAAACAAGCACTTCCTCAGACGCAGAGCCCGACGCGCGTTTCGTCAGGGGCGTGCTGACGTCATCAAGGGGTGTATTATGCAGAATCAGACTCTGTAGGGCTGGATGTGCAGTGTAGTGTCCTAGCCTATCAGGGACCACATCTCAGAAGCACATTGCAGAATCATAGTCACTGATTGGTTAATATGAGGCACAGCAAGTACAGCAGAGTCTGTTTCCGTATACACTGCAGGGTCCAGATCCAAATACAATTTATATCATTTTAGGCAGAGCTTCTAAGCACTTCATAATAAAATAAAGTACATAAAAGTAAAGATATACACAGAGATATTATATATCTAGTAACATCCAGGGACCTTCCATATCCCTTTAAAGACGTCTTTACAAAGAAAACAGTATAAATGTAGTATAAATACTATTATATTTTGTTTAAAAAACTGTGTCCGGACCTTTGTTTGGGACATTGCTGGCTCTGCAGGTGCTAAGGATCTAGCCCTCTTCCTTGTGTAACACGTCTCACATGACACTGATGTGTTTGGGGCTGTTTATCCCTCTGTGATCTGTGTTTATTTTATCCCACGGGAGAGGTAAGATCCCACTTTCCAATGGCACACAACAAGGAAGTGGCTGACAAGTGGATTAGAGAAACAGTGGCGTTAAACACTGCTGGAATTCCTGTGCCCGAGGGGCTTTACTGTTACAGACCCCAACAAACAGCTGCTTCTGGAAATCAGGCAATAAAGTACTCTTAGGGGCAAGGTATTGATGACCTCTCTGGTCAATATGGCGTTAATGTTTGTTAAGCTTTACAATAGAAAGGGAAGTCATTATGTCTTCTATTAGATGCCTTCTGTAGGACCACCTGGAAACAAAAGAGCGAGCACTTCCCCAAAGTATTATCTGTTACTCTGTATATAATACCCCTGTGTATCCATTTACTATTATGTACTTTATTTTATTAAGAAATTAAAGACCTAATCCTTGTATGGGTCTTCCCTCTGCAGCGTATGTAGACACAGACTCTGTAGTACATGCTGTGCTGTGTCTCATACTAACCAATCAGTGACCATCTCTTGGCAACATTCTGCACCACGATAGGCTAGGACACTACACTGCACATCCAACCCTACAGAGTCTGTGTCTGCACACAGGGACTATTTGTTTCATTTTAGGCAACAAAAAGCAGAGCCTTTCAGCACATATTAATATAATAAACTACATAAAAGTAAATAGATACATACAAAATCCAGGAATCTTTCATATCTCTTTAATATATGTGATATAGAAGCTTTCTATGTGTCTTATAGTACCCGTTAGTTTTTTTTCATGTATCATGTTAAACATAACATTGATTAGGCTGTTTTGCTAAGTCTTGAATGGAATATCAGTTGAAATATTAAACTTCCTTTCGGTAGTGCTCAGGACAAAGAGGTACGTGGAGAGGGGCATAGTAACAACTATTAATGAGGTAAACTGTTCTTAAATTATATTATCTGGCTAATGTTTTGATTTGCTGCTGTTTGCACATGTATGTTTCATGTCAATCAATAGTGAACTAAAAGATAGGTTTAACATGAAAAATGCTTACAGTGTCCCTTTAAATGGAAAACTTTCCTTATAAAAAGCAACATTTGGGGGCTAAGAAGGCAACACTGAAGAAGAGGGACAGTTGGGATGTATGTATTAGGGGTGGAAGCAGATTATCCCAAGGTTTTCCCTGGTAAAGAAAGACTCCTGTAAGGACAGGCTTCAAAATGTATCCCCTAATAGAGGATAAAGAAAATTACATCTGCTGGAGACTGCAACACTAACGTTAAAAAGCTGTACTGGTAATTAAGCCCTACTCATTGAATTATTTGTTTAAAAACTTTGTCTGACTCTGATCATAATTAAGGAGGAAATGGAATTCATGATACATTGGTAGAAGCTGTGCATGTGAGGGGGGCAGGTTACATTTCTGAACAACTATTGTTGCAGTGAATGATGCAAGGGGTCTGCTTGTGGTCCATTGAGAGAGACTGGTTGTTGTGTCCAATTTCAATCGTATCCAATTATCTTTACAGTGACTCTCGGCCCTCCTTCCCTTTAATCCTCTCCAAAATAAACACCCTAGCTCTTCAGATCTGAGGAAGCGATGTAACAAACACAAAATGGATTCCACTACTTCTAAATAGAATCTTCAAAAAATCTGATTTTCCAAAACAAAATGCTTTACGCCCACGGCTTACACGGCTGCTGATATTGTCCGTTTGGTACATACATGAGAAGCAAGTGTCTTTTCTTGAACTGCCATGATCCTTTAAATGTGGTCAATATAGTTGAATTTTCTTGAAATTATTTCTGATTCTATTTCACTTTAAGGAAATTGGTTGTAGCTCATACATTGTAATGCACCCACAAATCTAGCATCAGAAGCCTTTATACTACTTTATTTTTATTAAGGGTAACATCCCACGGGCATTATCTGTGAGCACCTGAATTTTCTGGAGTCTCACTTAAAGGGATCAGGAAAGCTTCCTGTTTTTAATATTAAATGACCTAATTAAGTGTGCGTTTGCATCTAAACGTCATTTTATTGAAGAGTGCTTAAAAGTTCTGCTTTTAATTCCAAATAGACCCTACCAATGCCTACCACCAGCAGCTCATACATACAATGTTTCTGCTGGTACGGGGTGTACTAGCCAATCACAGTCTGTTTCTCAACAGCATGTTTTGAAATTTGGCTGAGACACAATCTGTGATTGGCTAGGAGAGGGGTAGTCAACCTGGTCCCTACCGCACACTAGTGGGCGATTCAAGCTTACATGGTGGGCTAATCGCTAGGTCACACACCGGAGACCTACAGCACCGCGCTTAGCTGGTTGGAGAGCAGTCAGGACCGAATCACTATCTAGTAAGTACAGGGCGATACATAGCTAGGGTCATATGATTTATGTGACCTGTGGGTGGTAGGTAAGGGCATTATACCATCAAAAGTGGGTGATAGGTATTAAAAGGTTGACTATCCCTGGGCTAGTACATCTAATAATTTAGAAACACTTTGTGCATGAGTTGAAAGGGGCAGAGCTTTTCAGGGACTATTTGGAAGGCTTCACTGAGAAAAAACGCTCTTACGCACTTCTCAATAAAATGATGTTTCGATATGCAAATAAACACAAACAATTAGGTCGTTTTATTTTATTATTAAAAACAGGGAACCTTCCATATCCCTTTAAAGAGACAGTATTATTAGTACTGAAGTGATCGGATAGATTTAATTCTGCATGTATTGAGCATGTTGTCACCCTTTCTCGCTCCCATCTTAACGCCGGAGGAAGTTTTGGGGGCGTTACTTATAAATGACATAAGGCAGATCGCTCATTAGCATGTGAGGTGGAGGCGTAGGGATTTTTTACAAATAATTGTATCGTTAGAATTTAACACCTACCCCTTTTTGTCAGCACATGCTCAGAAGCAATAAGCTTGCAATAACAATCCCATGTTTTGTTCTAACAGAAATTTAAATGCCTCTCTCACACGTACAATCTTCACCAAATATATATAATGATTTTTAAATCATTGGAAATAAATTATATTAATGATAAATGCCTAAACGAACTCATGTTGTTACGGCATTATGGTAGCCCTTTAATGATGATTTGGAATTGTGATTTATTCTTTCTAGGATGTACAAGTTTGTACCTACAATATTATTGTAAAAATGTCAAGGAACACAAAAGAGCGCATAGACATATATTAGAGCGTGCCGTCCAATCCTCTTACGGAAGTCATTTCCTCTGCTTTGATTCCCAGTAATACCCTCGGCTCTGGCTGTGATCTGCCCCCATGTTATGACACCATGTCAGAGCCATAGAGGCCAATCATACAATAGATGAGAGAGATTCCTCCATAATTTGCTGAAACATTTAGTCAATATGTATTTTTTTTCTTTCTTAACTAAACAATGTTGACCCAACCCAATGGGTGTCAGCTGCAAATAAACGTAATATCCCAAATCTGGTAAATCTTCATATACTGTTACTATATGTTGCTCTCAGAGCTAGTGGGGGGGAGGCTGGTGCAAAGCAATTTGTAGCAAAGTAATTTGCCCCCCACCCCTTGTAATTTTCATATTCACTTTATACAAGACAATAAAGAAGGCAAAAATATATGTAGATTGTAGATGGTCAGATCCACCCCTATGGTGGATCTATGAAGAATCTATTCTAGGGGGGTCTCTACTACAATATATACATTTATCTGTATTTTTTTATTTTCCATTTTGATTTCTCCAGAGCTTCTGAAGCTCCTCTCCTGCTTGTTTATTGTTCCAATATAATTTATCTGGAGTTGAGCACGCCCTTGCTAAGACATGTTTACATTTCAGACATATTACTCTTACCATCCTTTTGAAGTGAAAAGAAGATGATGGCTTTTATAGCTGTAAATGTATTTACTGCTTGTTTTGCTTAATTACATTACAACACTTTAATTACTTTACAACAAGACTCAAAGAGACCATGTTCCTGATGAACAGTTTTGGGACACTTTGTGTTAGTCGCACCTAATTGAAATATTTGGCAGTATAACCATTTAAAACAGGGTTGTTGTTAGTCGTGTAGACACTAATAAGTTGGGCTGGCATCCTTGACATGTCATATTTTTTCCATGCCATTATTATAATTATACAGTTCATTTCAGTAAGTTCTAGCTTACTCTGGTTATGTGGTTTTAATGTGCGTATAATTGCATATTCCGGTCTTTGTTAATATTTGATCATATTTACAACCATTTAAGAGCCTATATTGTCATTTTTATGCATTTTGTTCCTTTCAAACCAACTTTGGTGAAAATGATTTGCCAAATGTAAGTTATTGAATTTGGGATGGATAAGCTATGATATAAGCAATATATTTGGGAATCCAGTATGACCAGAATTACACCAAGTTTTGTCCAGTTAAAATATTAATAACAGGATACTCCATAGGAAAATGTAGAAGGTTTGGGTATTTCCATGTTTTGTAACCGCAAATCATCGGCGGATTACGTGGCTGAAATTATCGACAATTCTGGAACGGAATTGCGTGTCGTTTGGTGTTTAATCAATAAGCAAGTCACTAGGACAATGATTATGATTTGTGTTTCTTAACTACTGTTGAAGATACAAGTATTATAATTTTAGCAATTAATAGTCCACTTGGGAGTCATTGAACATGACCCACCAGGCAACCGCCATGATCCTCATTTGTGTTTTCGAAAATGATATGGACCTCCTATGGCCAGATGGGGTGGAGAGAGGAAGTGTGCTTCTGCTAGTAAGATGCAACTCCATCCAGGTGAAGGTGGCCAAAGGCCTGAGGATGCTGTATCAATTAATGGTGCACCAAATGTGCATTGCATAGGATAGCTGAAGACAATTGTGGGAATTATCCTGATGTGGACAAGCTAATTTGGAATGTGAAATAAATATTAATCGAAGCCCCACTACAAGTGCAGAACTTCAAAGAAATCGCCACTTAAGGGCCTCTGTCTCCAGAACCTGTCCTCGCCCGTTGAGGAACCTGGCTCCAAGCGGCAGTTTATTACCGCATAAACTACAGTGAAGCTAAGAAAGCTGTTAGTAATTTCAGCGACGACAAAGTTTCCTTAATAAAAGTTGCTGTTTTCAAGCAATAAGAAAACAAAGGGTGTTAGAACTAGACCGTGAACTTATGAAAAATGTTGAGCTTGAGTTAAATGTAGGCCATGGTGTAGTAGGTGACAATGTGTTTGCAAAACTAGTACCAATCTGCAAGATTAGTGACATTCTTAGTGGTAAGCAGGCAACATTCAAGGAAGATGATCCAGGACTTAGTAGCTATGATTTCCAATTGTTCACATATGCCCCAATTTCTTTCTGTGATGTGGAAATTAGTTTTTTTCCCATTATTAATTGTTTAGCCATGTCCGATTCTCTGGGACCATATGGACCGCAGCACAACAGGCACAGGAGAGTTGATGCCTTCTAAACTGCAGCTCCATCAAATTCATATTCTGCCGTCCCCTTCTTCATGTGCCTTCAATCTTTACCTGCATCAGTATTCTGTAGGGAATCTTGTCTACGCATGAGTTTTAGCCATGTGATCAAGCCTTCCAGTGAACAGTTTGGCTTCATTTTCTGTAGTACTGATTGATTGGATCTTCTTGTAGTCAAAGGACTCTAAGCAGTTTTCTCCAACACCAATGGTGTCAATTATGCAGCGCTCAGACTTTTTTATGGTCCAGCTCTTTCATCCGTATGTTACTACTTGGAATACCATAGTTCTAACAATGCGGACCTTTGTTGATAGGCGACAGAGTGTGGAGATGGGGTGCAGAAGAGGAGAGTTGATGCCTTCTAAACTGCAGTCTCTCTGGCAGATGGAATGCAGAGTGGAGCGCAGTTGTCAAGCGCGCTCTTTTCAGGTACGCAGATGTGGGTGCGCGCATTTGTTGGCACACTGTTATCCACAGTGCAAAGGTCGGGCTGCCCTTTTGCACTCTCTTCTTTTACCCTCATCAGTAGGTCCTTTCGTTCCTCCTCACTTTCAGCTGTCCGATTAGAATCATCCACGTATCTGAGGTTGTAGATATATCGCTCAGCAATTTCCCAATATAAAGCCACGCTAAGTGACAACAGAAGATCATTTTTGTTTGAAAACTAAAATGTATGTAATTCTGAGAACGTCCTGACAACTGAACATGATACGCTAGGTCCCATTATGAAGAATTTATTTTTCCGTAGCATGGAAACGATTATATGGTCCATAAAATAAGTGTAATTATATTCATTTGAAATATTGTGTTGAATGTTTAAGTATTTCGTACATGTTCGAATTAAACTACAGTACAATGCGATAAACTAGGCCAAGTTTATTTTTAGATTACCATTGAGATTTTAAAATTAATAAGGTTTTTTTTTTTTAATATATATATATATATATATATATATATATATATATAGTAAATAAAAAGTACATCTGTGTTCACATTTGAATGTCTAAAGCAAGTTAAAAAACCTTCTTCCAGCGCAGAATTCCGAGAAAAACAGTTATTACACTGCATTTGGGAAGCTGAGCTGGGACACACAAATGTGCCCACAAATGCCTCGCTCCTTATTCCGTAGCCATCATCAAACATGGCTTCCTTTAAGCTTATGCATGCTGTATTACACAGCTTTAATGCAAAGCCAAGGTTGCAATAAACACAGGCTGAGTATCCTATCCATGTACAGCTGTTTCAAGCTTACTGGCTATCATCAGCATGGAGCGGGATCTCAGCCTGTGTTGTGGAAATTATGAGTAGGTAGTATATATAATACATATATAGTAGGTATATATATATATATAAATTAAGCTTTATGGTTGTTTGCATCATGTTGGAGTTTGTAAGTCATATTTTGAAATGTTTAGGACATATTTTGCAATTTTAAATGTCATAAATGCTTTCATATTTGCATGTTTTTTAGGTCATAAACATCTTAGGCCTACTGATAAGTAAAAAAAAAGTCATAAGCAAAATGTGTTCTGGTTATTGATGTGCTGTTCTCTATATTTACAGTAAGGCACTCCATGCTCAGTAAACTGCTTCCATTTAAAATACAGCCGTGGGGCTCATAAAACAGGGTTTCCTTTGTTTATTTAATAATAACAATATATCACTACTTTATTGCTAATTAGTTACTACATAAACAAATGGACCCCTATTACAGGGGTAGTCAACTTAGTTTAACAAAATCCCCTGGGGAACAAAGGTGTTTGTACAAATGAAGTCAGTCCTATGTCACCCCTACAGGAAGTTAATTGTTGTTTTAAAGAGCATTAAAAACTGGCTTTTCATTGTCCTACCAGTTTTTCTTCAAAGTAAGTCATTCCTGAAATATTTAGAATTGATTTTGCTGCTCCTGGAGGTTAATGTGTGGCTCTGTATGCTAATGTGTGTCTCAGAGTGCTTAATAAGGGTGAGATATGGGTCTAACTACCAGATAACATTGCATGTCTTTATTTTGGCTCTACATAGATAGACAAGCAAACTGTAATCCTAATTAGCACATCAAAGTAGATAATAAATATGCGTAAGTGCTCATTTGCATATAAATACTGCAACTACAGCATGTCATTTCCCAAGAATGGTTAACTTTTGAATACAAATGAATGACACAAAATACAGACACTTTTAGAATAACCTAAAAAAACGTGATTTTGGCGTGACAGGGTCCCTTTAAAAGTCCATATACACTGTGACATTAAAAAGGTGCGTAGTAAGGATGATTGCATAGGTAATGACACCAAGAGAGAGGATATCATTTAATAGCTAATATAAGGCTATGGAGGCTTTAGGAGGGATATAAAGAAAATGTATTAATGCATTTAATAAAAGTAATAAAAATAGTATAATAAATACATTTGTGCAGCCACCTTATCAGCCAGATAACCGTTTCTTTATTTTCACACCCGTTTTGTAGCTGATATTATTATATTACAGTTATAAAATATAAAGATACAATCATGTTGTTTGTTTGTACGTCTGTAAATAGCTCTGTGTCTGAGTGATCTTTATTTAGCCCCATCCATTCACACATCTGATCAGATAAGGCCTGCTCATTTGTGTAGAACAAAAATAAATCTAATCTTATTCCACACCCCAGTCAAAAGCAGGAAAAAAAGTAACTCTCACAAGGCTGTAGGAATGTGCAGTAGCCTAGAACCATTATAATCCAATTAAAGGTGCACCTTCTTCAGTTTTATAGCTCATAAACAAAAGTATATTTATTAGTATTTCTAGTATTTCTATTTCAAAATGTCTCTCCCACATATTGTTTTTGCATGTGCATGTTCCCTTTCTCTCTCATTTTCCCACCACTCCCTTCAAGCTTACCAGTTCCTGCTGAAGGAACACATTTTTTTTTTACGTCGTTCAGTCGTTTCAGACACTCTATAACCTCATGAACCGTAACACACCAGGACATCTTTATGTCCATGGTCATGCTGATCCACTTGCTATTCATAACATAGACAATGTAGTGGGTTGCCAGTTCATTTTCCAGTGGGCCACAGCATACAACTCCTGGTGTAATCCTGGTGGTCTCATATCCAAGTTCTGACCAGGTGTGATCTCTTGGTTCCCTTACTTGGACTTGAACCCAGGTCACAGTGGTGAAAGCACCGAATCCTAAACACTGGACCATTAGGGAACCCATTAATGCTGCCACCACTATTCTTCACACACTCTGTTTTGTGCAAATATTTTCTTGTGCCAGTCTTACATTTTGGAATAAAAATCCATAGGTAAAACATTGTAAGTGACCGCAAAACAAATCCATAGTATAAGCTACTTAACTTTTCACAATCTCTGTACATGATTTAAGATGGATATATTTGTTTAATGGTTTTATATTAATGTGTGATCACCGGCTCATGTCTCATGGACATTAATTTGCAGATATCTTAAGAACAATGTTGGTATTCGAATAAAACTCTCAATTGGTTTTGCTGAGCTCGGTGGGTGCACTGATCTAGAAGATTTGTCATTTCTTCCTGAATTGTACTGAGAACACTAATTGTCCAGGGGGTGAGACAGTATCTGCTTTGGAGAATGAAGGAGATGGAAATGTACTTTGTACTCTGCTCTTCGGACCTTCTCATAAAGCTTCAATGATGTTTAGATGTGGTGATTGGAGAGGGCATGGAAGGTATTTGATGTGACTGAGAAGGGGTTGTAGCTCAGTGGGTAGGTTTCCGTGTGTAATGGTGGCCAAGGTTGAAGAAGGGTAGTTAGAGGAAGGTGTTGTGAGGTTGAAAGTTAGGAGGTGGTGCTGAGATTGGTGAAACTAAGGTCGAGGTAGTGTCCAGTGTGGTGATTTGAGGAATCTGTTGTGAGAGGCCGAGGGAAGAAGTGAGAGAAAGTGGTTTAACGGCTGCCGAGGAGGTGGGAGTGTCATTGGCAATATTGAAATCGCCAAGAAGAAGTGAAGGAACATTGGAGGAGAGAAATTGAAGGAGCCAGGCGGAAATGTGATCCAGAAATTGAGAGGGTGGTCCAGTTGGGCGATAGATCACAGCAACACGTAGAGAGATGGGTGAGAAGAGGCGGATAGTGTGAACTTCAAAGGATTAGAATTGGAGGGATGGGACAGGGGGTATGATGTGAAATGAACAGCGAGTGGAGAGTAGTACACCCACACCAACACCTTGTTTGTTACCAGGTCTAGGTGTGTGGCTGAGGTGAAAACCACTGTGAGAGAGTCCTGCAGGGGAGGCAGTGTCTTTTGAAGGACATGGAACACAGCTGTTTTTTTTAAGCATTTAAAGGGGATTATTTTAAGCATTACAAACATTGGGTCATATTCAATTCGAAGCCCACAACTCGATCGCAGACAGCCGAATGTCTGCGAGTGTGTTGCAGGCTCCCTTTCATCTCCGATTGCGATGCTGTTCAATTGCTCAAGCCCGCAAGTTACGGGCCCAAAACCGTAAACCATGCACTGCTTCGGAGTAATTCCGGGGTGGGAACATGATCAGTTAAGCAAGCCCGTAAACTCCCATTTTGAATCGGCCAATAGAAAATTAGAGTAAAACATGGAGGTTACATGTCAATCAATTAGGTTTGGAGGGTCCGATATGCGATCAGACTTGCAAAACCAAAAAATAAAGAATTATGAAAATGAATGCCAATACTGTTTTATTCCATATGGGTGGCCTGATGTGTATTAACTTATTGATACCCAAGATCGATTTAACCCCAAAATTAAACATAAAAAAAAAAACTCGGAAGCCGGTCAGAGCCTGCAAAAAAGATGCCAATTGAATAGCAAAGTAGCTTGCAACCTTACTTACGGGCTCCCGGATCGCCAGAAACCTCAACTGATTATGGCCCATTGTCTACCCTAAAAAAATGTAATGTAAAATGTAATTAAAACTAACTGGAAATGTAGAGGCTTACTTTAATCTGTAGATCTCATTGGCTGGCTTAGGGCAAACCCTCCAAAACATTTTTTATTTATTTTTATGCTCAAGTGGTCATGATTGGAAGGTGGAAGATTAAAGAATTTGAAGCATGTCTGGGATAAGCATACTGTACTTTATTATGAAACCAGCGACTTGCCCGGCAATTAAAGTTTGAAGGCTGGCAATGCTGTTTGCCACAGAATGCAAGGTCCCCCCCCCCCTCCCCTCTACAGCACTTATCGCGAGCCCCGCAATGAGCAGCTTTGGCACTCATTGCAGGCCTTGGAAAACCCGCACCTTGCAGGCCATGCAATGACAGCCTTTGGCGCTTATTGCAAGACCCGCAATGATTGCCTTTGGCGCTCATTTCAGGCCTCTCCCCCCTCTACTTTACGGCCTCGCAATGAGGGCCGAAGAAGCAGTGAACGGTTTCACAATTTTTTGCAGGCCCCCTCTCGTGTCTCTTTGCCCCCTCTCCCTGCCCTGTTTTTTTCCCCTTATCTACCCCGCCTGTGTCCTCCCCCCCCCCCCCCCCCCCCCTCATCCCTGTGTCTCTTTCCACCCCCTCTCCCTCCCCTTCCTTATTCAATTTACGGGTGTGAGACCATTTGCGGGTTTGGGAAATTGATCAATTTCCCCAAGTCCGAAATGGTCTTCCGACTTGCAGCCTTGAAGAAAAATTACGTTGTTATGGCCGACGTTTTTTTTTCTTGCTTAGCCATTTTTAGATCACAAAAACGCCAATTGAATAACAAATTGGCTTTCAACTTCACTCCCTGGCTCTCCCCCTGTGCTGTGTGTGAGGTTGTCACTTAATTTTGTAATCGATTGGCTCCTTTTGGGGGCCTCTAAACAGCTTCTAAGCTTTTAAAGTCTTGCTGGCCTCGCGATGAGCGCCTTTGGTGCTCGTTGTAGCCCCCGTCAAACCCGTAACTTTCGGTCCTCGGGATGAGCGCATGCGCAAGCCTTGTTTGCAATATATACTATTGAAACTACTATTTAGCCCAATTTATATTATTGAATTGTTATTGATCCTGGTTGCTTATAATTCCTTATACAATTTTTCCAATATATTAAAAACATAGATTGTCTTTTCAACTCATTATCAGTAGTCAATTTAAGTGTGAATTGACATATCGCAGTAGCACTAGCACTTTAAAATACACTTTACAAGTAGTAGTTGTATCCAAAGTGGAACCACAGTAGAGAAAGTAATGCGTCAACATATACCATAAACAACTTATCACTATATAGCACATTAGCACTTGGCATATTAGTCTTTGACTCATGAGCAAAACGCAGTTGATCTTCTAGCAGTAGTTCAAAAGAGAAGAAAAGAAAACGTTAAAATGTATAATTTCTCATTTAGCATATGTATAATGAATTTTAAGTAACCAGGAGAATTAACAATCGCTTGGAATCTCCTGAAAAAGAAGTGTTATTGTTAATAGTAATGGACGAGTTAATTCATCCGTTAGGTAATAAGATGCTATAGCAATCAATATAAGGAATTTTGAGCAACCAATTAATATACATTAAACTCCCCGTTATCCGGCACCCACGGGGACTCCCTATTGACGTATAAGTGTAGTTGACGGTTAATCAGGAGTCCCCGAATTTAAGGGTCTAAATGACCCTTAAACCAGTGGAGGCAATGAAACACGCGGGACTTAGCCTACAAACACGTAGGAAACTCGAGATTTCCTTACAGACTTTTTAAATTGCCATTCGGCCAATTGAATAGGGCTCTATATAAGCACATAGCATCTTTTTTTAGTTGCTGAAGAGCTTGCTTTTGCATAGAAATTCACCAACTAAACACTTCTGTAAAAAATAAAATGCTATGTGCTTATATAGAGCCCTATTCAACTGCCCGATTCGCAATTTAATAAGGCTGCAAGCAGTTGACGAACGCGCAACTTAGAAAAAAAAACATTACGAGACGCGGGACTTAGAAAAACAAAGTACGAGGTAGGAAAAATATGAAGTTAACTGCCGAACCGCGAAAAAACAAAAAACACGAAAAAGGCAAAAAATACACACAAAAAACAACAAAAACATCACACGCAGCACGTGGGAACAGCCAAGACGTCTGGGCAGCCAAAAAATGGCAGCCAAAAAAATTAAAACGAGGCTACACGACCCTGGACCGCGCAACACACCGCAAACCCCATACCACTTTCACACAGGAACGTATAAGGTACAAAATACACTACTGCAAAGGACGCCAAATAATCGTGAACCGCGCAACACATACACAAACAACGCTACTTTACACTCCGACCTTGCACATTACGCATCTACAGTAGCGCTTTACATAAATAAACCAACGGTTTGCCCTTGCGCACGCAGCCTACTTATAATGCACAGTTGGGACATTCATAAAAATATCTCCTCAGGCCAGCAACAGTCCCACTGGACATTATATGCTGTGGGAAAATGAAAACAGATTGTTAGCTCTTCAGCCTATTGATTGATGGATATATTAATTACAAATAGGTAAAGTATATTAATTCATTAAGTAACTAACTAATTGATTATTATTATTTACAAAAATAGAGACATATGTATCTGTCTTTGTGATGAGCGCAGAGGCTGCTCAGAGGAGCAAAAGTTCCCCAGAGGAGAGGCTCGCAATGAGCGCCGAAGATTCTCACAGTACAAAAACATTCACATTGTGTGGCAAACAGCATTGCCATGGCTTCAAATTTTATTTCTCCGTCATTTTTGATGGGCAAGTCGCTAGTTTCATAATAAAGTGTTATATAATAAACTATATAAAAGAGTAATACAATTCTGAGAATTGAGTATAATAACCGCTCAAATTCTTCAAATATATCAAGTTTAAATGTTTATAATAAAGATGAATTTTATTGTCAATTGTGACACAATTAAATACCAAAATTAAGGTGTTCCTTTTTTCATTTAGATGAACGGACTCTGTCAGTAAATCTAAAGAGAATTGTAAATATTAATTTGTGGTGCGGATTTAAAGACGGCAATAAGGTGTCCTTGTTTTTGTTTTCTTATGCCCCACTGAGGGCTAGCGGGAGGAGCAAAGAAAGTCCAATTTCATGACTGTACTTGCTCCGTTTCATGAGTACAGTCTGATATCTGAAGACACTGCAGGGATTGCGGCATCTCTAGGTAATATAGTCAGACAGAGAAGTAAATAAACAGACAAGACTCTAAGGGGCCCATTAGCAAGTTGCCGGCGCTTCTCTTCTGCAGATCCAATTTGCACCTTGTCACAACTATCCTATGAGTCACCATTTTGTGAAGCGAATATGTTAATATCTTTATGTTTTTGTACAATAGACCGTGGGAGCGTATTCTGTTTTTGTTTATTAAATGTATTTACTTGTGTACATTTCCATTGCTATAGGTCATGGTTTAATTACATTTATATACTTACTACATTCTATTTTAAATGGATATGGAAGGTTTTGGTATTTTACCATGTTTTTACTAAAATCAAACAAATAGTCCCTGTATGGGTCTTCCCATTACAGCGTATGCAGACACACTTACAGTGCTTTGTCTCGTACTAACCAATCAGTGACTATCTCTTCGCAACACGTAGTCCCTGACAGGCTAACCCTGCATGGCTAACCTAGACCTAACCCTGCATGGCTTAAGGGTGGTGTGACCTCTTGGTTCACTGACCGGAATCGAAACCAGGTTGCATCGGTGAAAGACCAGAATTTGAGGTCACAGAGAGTCAGACACGACTGACACACACACATAAAGTAAATTGACACACAGGTATATTAGTAACATCCAGATACCGTCCATGTCCCATTAAACTACTTTTAAAGGGATTAAGATAAATGATACATTACTAAGTAGCTAATTGTTTTCAGCAGTCACCTTAATCAAATTCTAAGAAGTGATCTTTTAATCTCAAGAATCTTGTCAATTGGCAAGGATATCATTGTCCCCAAATTCATCTATACATAGAACTGAGATTCCTTTTAGACTATAAGGGCCCTAATCTATTACACAATTCGTAAACATATACACACTTAAAACTGCTCTTAATATTGCCACATATTATATTAGCTACTCGTAATCCGATTAAGAGTTCCCCGCCCACAATCACCTAGGGGCCAGCAAAATCAGCCTTAGAACTCCATTGTTTTTAGCACAGCTCGAATATTACGAGCTCTAAATAATTAAAGTTACACAAAATGGATATTCTATTAAACCCGGAATGCTAGATCGCAAATAAAGTCTGAAAAAGTGTCAAGTACAAAATAGAACTCATAAGGGCTTTTTCAAACACTTATTAGAGCTGTAGCAGCAATTAAATACACAATACTGTACTTTAAAAACATGGGAAGGCATGGAAATATAATTAATTGCACAACAGTCTCAAAGCAACAAATATGCAATTAAAAAATATTATTTTTAACTGTTATATCTGCGTAATATCAATCCCAGGGCTGAAGGGGTTAATACATATCATGAAACCCACATGGACTAAAACAGATGCTCTAATGCATTTTATAGAGTGCTAGATTGTGAGCCAGATCGGTAAATATTACTTATCGGCACTAATTAAGTCGTAGCATCTGATTGCAGATTACATGTAACTTCCATGTTTTACTTACGTCATGATGACGTCTCATTTACTATTGGATGTGTCTAAGAAGTAAATTATGGGCTTGCTTAAATATTGTCAGATCATATGATCACGTCCCCTGAAATCCAACTTAAAAAGGCAGGGTTTACTAGTTCAGCCTTGCGGTCGGAATTTGTGAGCTGGAGTCAATAGAATACATATAAACATTTATAAAGAAAAACACCCGCAGCCAAATGTATGCGTTTGATGCATTTGTGAGCAGCTAATAAAATAGGGCCCTAAGTTTGTGAGTTTTCAGTCTTGCGTCGGTGCTTTTGAAACCAGCTCTATGTAGGTTTTAAGCTCAAAAATGGAATATGTTGGTGCCTTACAAATAAAGGAAATAATAAAAAGAAAATCTTTATAGTAACGAGCGACCAATACTATTAGAACAAGTGTTCAGGTCAAAGGGCCACTGTGTAATGCAAAAAAACATATGTTTGAAAGCTTTGTGCCTCTCTAAGGCTTGGAAAATTTTATAAAGCTAGTTTATAATTAGAAAATAACAATGTTGGTGCCTCTGGTGATCCTTGCAGGCATCCATGATACTTTGGTGAAGGTTGTGGGTGAGAGGGATGTTTACATTTCAGCAGAGCAGTGTTTGCAATTGTTATTGCAAGATATCTGTTTCTGAACATGAAAGGGATGGGTGTTAAATTCTAAACAATCCAATTATATGCCTTCTTCCCACCGTCCTACTCTGATTTTAAAAAAAAGCACATCACTCAGGCTCCAAGCTATTAGTCGTTATTGAAACGAGGCAATACGGAACCTTCCAAACATAACCAGTCTTAAAAATATATTATTTTCTCTAAAAATGGTTGTGCTCATTCTTTACACCGCTGCTAATGTTGTTGGTTATTGAGCTGTAGGGTCATCCAAACCAAATCCCGAAACCATGGTCTGGGAACGAAGTCTCTACATATTGTATACGTGGATCATTTGTGGTGGTTGGTAGAGAAGTCACCTCAATTAGCCAAACCAATATGTTGTGTCTTCAGTCTTAAGCCAATTTGTGTTATTGTTTACACAAGACTTGATTGTATACACTATTCTTATTAATTTGTATAGATATATATATTCTTGTATATTGACCTATATTGGTGTGTACATATACAAGTTACAGGGTTCCCTGGTGGGTCCAGTGGTTAGGATTTGGTTCTTTAGATTGCAGTCAGGGAACCAAGAGGTCACACCACCCTGAAGCCAAGCAGGGTTGGGCTTGGTCAGTATTTGGATGGGAGACCACCTAGGAATACCAGGTGCTGTATGTCTGACTGGAGAAGGACTGGTAACTCATTCCATTATCTCTGCCATGAAAACCAACTGGATCAGCATGATGTGTTACAGTTCCTGAGATCACGTAGAGTCGGTCACGACTGAGAGACACAAACACTCACACATAAGTAACAAAGACAGAAAAGATACCAGTTCTGTGACAATACTATTGGACAAAACCTAATAAATTATACCCCTTCTGGATCTCTATCTTGTGGTGAAGGGCCTTGTGTACTTCAATGAAGGTGGGTACTAAAACCATAATAATAAATAATAATATGATAAACTGCTATTCATGCAATTATATCCAGGCATGGTCATCTCTATTGTAGTCTTAAGAAGACTTCTGTTATGTCTCAGCTTCCAATGGATCCGTCCTTCTTGGAGAGGAAATACGCACCATTAGACAGAAGGCGAAAAAGCATGTGGAAAAGTGTTTTCCATTTTAAAATTGATGCTGAATCACCCAAGTTCAGCTCAGGTCATAGTAGAGATGTCAGACAAATCACAGTCCACTGGAGAAGGAACTGACAACTCACTCCAGGAAAACCACATAACGATGCGTCTGCCGTGCTGCGGTCCATAGGGTCATTGCGAGTGGTACTCGACTGAATGGCTTAACAACCACCCCATTATCTATATTTGGAACGTTATCCATCTGCTGAACTAGTTAATAATCTCTTCCCGATGGCCCCCTACCATTGGCGACTCGTTCCTGGGATTAATATTCAGTACTATGTGTTTCAGTAAGAAAATCACTGGCGAAGTTGCTAATAATGGCAGTAAGAGAGAATATGCTGCATCTGTTATGGATAGCTGTACAGAATTAGCTGCTCACACCTCTGACACCCAACATGTCTTAACTTAAAATACTCCTTGGCTTACTTTCCATCATTTCCTGATTCCATCTTATAAAGCGATACAATTTTGCAATTACTGTTCTTTCTGGTGTGATATCTATGCATCATTCGCTTTTATGTTTATATATTTCTACTTCATTAGTGCTGTCTGAAGGGTGATTAGATCCTTCAAACATTTTACAGAGGTTAAACGTTGATTAAGATTTAATTATTACTGTAAATAGCTTCGAATGACATATGGTGCAAAAACCTGACATATGTGCATTTGAATAAATGAAGTGCTATTTCCCATGATGCTTTAGTAGCTGTTTAACAGCTTTGCTGAGGGTTATATTGCACCTCATGTTAACATTGCTTTGATGTTATATTTTGTTGGGTTTGCAGCTGAAAGCGAAGAACATTTTTTTTTTTATTCATTTTTTTTTTTAATCGTTGAATATTTTAAATACCTAAATTGTTTGGCACAATTTTTTGCTAATTTGTCTAACTAGGTTAAACATTTTCCAGAGCCGAGGATTTTTTTTTTTTTCATTTTTCAGTTCGTGGTGCATAGAAGGGATTATGTGGTATAGTCTGTGAACTCATTACTGGTGTAGTTTGCTTCAGGGAGGATCACACTATGTTGATTTATGGTGGTCACATTCTCCAAAATGCCAAAATAGATCATATCATTGTTTATTGTATATAATTAAATAGACAATTTAGTCTTATTTTCAGTGTTTTAAATTATAATAATAACAATTAATAATCATAATTAATGTGTTCAGTCACTCAGTCGAGTCCGACCCCTGTAACCTCATGGACCGCAGCACACCAGGCACATCTTGTGTCTGGTTGGGCCAATCCATAAGGTTTTCATGGCAAAGATACTGGAGTGACTGCTCAAGTGAACCGCAATTTGACCCCTCTGCTATGACCTGCCCATATTGGGTGACCATACATGGTATGGCTCACAGCTTCATTGAGGTACACAAGACCCTTCACCACAACCTGGTATTGATCAAGAAGGGGAATAATTAATAATAATAGATAATAATATGCTACAAAAATGCTGAACGGTTATTCATGCAATTATATGCAGGTATGGTCATCTCCATTGTTGTCTTATCTATCTGTTATGTCTCAACTTCCAAAGGATCTGTCCTTTTTGAAGTAGAAATAAGCATCATTAGATAGAAGGTGAAAAAGCATGTGGAAAAAGTGTTTTCCTTTTTAAAAAGTTATGCTGAATTCATTTAGTTATGATCAGTAGATGAGTTATGAGCTATGTACCATTTGGAACATAATTATTATTACTATTATTATTACTACAAGCTAACATATTCCAAAGCACTATATAGGGACCAAGTACAACGAAAACCACAATATTAACACATGGCAAAAAATAAAGGGCCCTGTGTTTGAATTTAAAATCCTTAAGTACATGGTGCTTAAGTACTTTGTACGTTTGCAAGTTTTCAATCTTGTAATCTAAAGATAAATATTAATTAGAATCAGGTGTAGAGGCTTTGAATCAGGCAGTGGCTAAGTGAGTTGTAACTACTCTAGCAGCTTGAGTTGCAAAAGAGCAGGTGGCACAGTAGCTATAATTGCTGTCTGTGCTGGTAAAGGTCCAGGGTTCAAATCCCGATAAAGACACTTTTTTTCCTTTACTCAAAAATCAAGTTATATAATAAGGCACATGTAAAAATTAGATAACTGTAATGATTCTGTACTGATTTTAATTTAATTATTTGAATAATTATGTGAGCCAGAGCAGCATGTGTTGGTTTATGTGTTACGGAGGAGTGGGAGAAGTAGTTTACTATAGAAAGTGATCACCAGTAGGATAATCAATCTCTCTCTCGCTCTCTCTTTCTCGCTCTCTCTTCCTCTTTCTTGCTCTCTCTTTTTCTCGCTCTCTCTTTTCCTCGATCTCTCTCTCACGTTTTCTTTTTTCTCTATCATAAATACCTCAAGGGTCCTGCATAGGTTTCAACATGTGTTTTTCTAATTAAACACTATCAATATGACTTTTTCCATGTGTGTGTATATATATATATATATATATATATATATATATATATATATATATATATATATATATATATATTATTATTATTATTTTTTTTGTATTTATTTATTTTTTTAAACGTATACATTTTTGTCATTTTAATATTCGCTATTCCACATATCACTGCCCGTACCCAACCCATCTTTCTCCAGGACCGACACATGTTTTAGCTGCGCTCTTTCCCTACTCATAACATACTAACATTAGTGTTACTGTTACCATAGCACTGGGATCCATCACACTGGGACCCCGCAGTGTAATTACTGTATATTGTTATGTAGCTGTAATTAAATGCTGAAAGCAGCCTGATGCATCTCTGCATTCATTCTTATGTTTCACCCATTCTATAAATCTGACAACATGAATACTATACCATATGTTTACTTCTAATGGTTCATTAAACAGAATCAGTGACTTCCAACACCCACTGAATACTCTACTTTTATAATTTTATCTAATAATTGTTATCAAATGTGACAAAGCACAACATAAACACAAACACAACTTTTTGCAATGATATTTACACAAATATAGACATTAAAATGACAGTTTGGTTTCCAAACATTGTATAATAACAAGTACTAATAGTCTCTTTTTGTGAAGCTGACTCATGCAAAACAGTGCTTAATTGGGGGGGGGGGGGGGGGGGGGGGCTTTGCATTCAGCTGTTTCCGACATTCCTTGACCTCATGGACCTTAACACACCAGGCATATCTTAATGTCCATGATCATGCTGCACCACTTGGTTTTCTTGGCAGAGATACTGGAGTGGGTTGCTAGTTCCTTTTCCAGTGGGCTACAGCTCCTGGTATTCCTTGGTGGTCTCTCATTCAAGTACTGACCAGACCCAAGCCTGCATGGCTTCTGGGTGGTTTGACCTCTTGGTTACCTGATTGGAATTAAACCCAGGTCGCAGCGATATTATTAAAATTTCACTATGGGTGCAGTCATTTTGCCTTCAACAGTTCCGGCTGGACAGCCAGGAAAGTAAAAAGCCTGAGATGCAGGAGCAACCGAAATTTAATTTGTCTTTCTATTAACAAAGCAGCAGATAACACATTTTTACTATTAAAAGCAATCATTTAACAAACGTGCACCCTTTGATATCTCTGCTCTTGTCTCAAAATACCCCCCCCAACCACACTCTTTGCTCTGCCAACGACCTTCTTTCCTCCTCTCTTATCATCTCCTTTTCTTTTCTCGTGCTACCCATACTCTTTGGAACTCCTTGCCTCACCCCACTAACCTATTTTCCTACCTCAAAACCTTCAAGAACTCCCTAAAAACGCATCTGTTTAAAGAAGCTCATAACCTTCATCCTTAATACGCACAACTGCACACTCTACAGCATAACATCACCCACAATCTACACTCCAACACACACCCACCTCCACGCGTGCCATCTTGCATCTACAATCTTGTGTCAGTCTTTTCAGGTAACCACTATGTACGTTTGATTTTAAACTTAAAGACAGGGCTCTCCATTATTTTGCGTTGTGTTAATATTGTTTTGCCTTTTACTTAAACCCTGTATAGCGCCACAGAATATGTTGGTGCATTATAAATTAAGGATCACATATAATAGTTGTTGTATTGCGAGTTTGTCGGTAACGCAATGTTAAATATTATGGTGTTGCCTTCAAACTCACAATTCCCAATTATGAGCTGATGTGCTGCGCGTGGTCCATCTTTAACCGTGCATGCGCATTGCGCCAGGGGCGCGCACAAGAGTTGGCTGGCGTAGGAGCAAGTAGAGACACACTGGAGACAGAGGAGGGGTGAGAGACGGAGGGGGTGAGAGACGCAGGGGAGGGAGAGGAGGGGTAAAGAAAGATGCAGGGGAGGGAGAGGAGGGGGGAAGAGAGATGCAGGGGAGGTAGAGGAGGGGGGGAACAGAGACACGGGAGAGGGAGAGGAGGGGGGAAGAGAAACACGGGGGAGGGAGAGGAGGGGGGGAAGAGAGACACGGGGGAGAGAGAGGAGGGGGGAAGAGAGACACGGGGGATTGAGAGGAGGGGGGAAGAGAGACACAGGGGATTGAGAGGAGGGGGGAAGAGAGACACGGGGAGGGAGAGGAGGGGGAAGAGAGACACGGGGGAGGGAGAGGAGGGGGGAAGAGAGACACGGGGGAGGGAGAGGAGGGGGGGGAAGAGAGACACGAGGGAGAGGAGGGGGAAGAGAGACACGAGGGAGAGGAGGGAGGGGAGAGAGACACGAGGGAGAGGAGGGATGGGAGAGAGACACGAGGGAGAGGAGGGGGGAAGAGACACGAGGGAGAGGAGGGGGGAAGAGACACAGACGAGGGAGAGGAGGGATGGGAGAGAGACACGAGGGAGAGGAGGGGGGAAGAGACACGAGGGAGAGGAGGGGGGAAGAGACACAGACGAGGGAGAGGAGGGGGGAAGAGAGACACGCGGGAGGGAGAGGGGGGAGAGAGACACGGGGGAGGGAGGGGGGGAGAGACACGGGGGAAGAAGAGGAGGGGGGAAGAAAGAGACACGGGGAGGGAGAGGAGGGGGGGAGAGACACGGGGGAGGTGGGAAAAGAGACACGGGAGGGGGGAAGAGAGACACGGGAGGGGGGAAGAGAGACACAGGGAGGGGGAGGGAGAGGAGGGCTGAAGAGAGACACGAGGAGGGCGGGAAGAGAGACACGGGGAGGGAGAGCAGGGGGTCAGAGAGACACGGGGAGGAAGAGGAAGGGGTCAGAGAGACACGGGGGAGGAAGAGGAGGGGGTCAGAGACACAGGGGAGGGAAAGGGAGAAAGAGACACACAGGGGAGGGAGAGGGGGGGAAAGACACAGGGAAGGGGGGGGAAAGACACTGGGGAGGAGGGAAGGAGACACAGGGAGGGAGATGGGGAAGAGACACAGGGGAGGAAGAGGGGGGAAAGAGACATAGGGGAGGGAGAGTAAGTAGTGGGGGAAAGGCTTGCAATCAGTGCCTCCCGTCAAGTAAAGGGGGAGAGGCTTGCAATATGTGCCGAAGCCGCTCATTGCAATGCCTGTGATGAGCGCTAAAGGCTTTAATCTCCTTACAAGACCGAAAACTTGCAAAATTACATACTAGAGGTGGTGATACAGGAGGGTGATAGATACAAGATGGTGGTGTATAAGGCAATAGGCTCAAGCAAGTGGAGATGTCTGTGTGTTACACTGTAGATTGTGAGTGTGGGTGATAATATGCTGTAGAGTGTGCAGTTGTGCGTATTAAGGCTGATGAGCTTCTTTAAACAGATACATTTTTTATAATGTTTTGGAGGTATTGAGGCAGGAGGATAGTCTAGTGGAGCGAGGCAAGGAGTTCCATGAAGTAGCAGCTCGAGAAAAGTCCTGAAGGCGAGAGTGAGAGGAGGTGATAAGAGAGGAGGAAATAAGAAGGTCATTAGCAAAGTGAAGAGGGAGGTTGGGGGAGTATTTTGAGGTGAGAGCAGATATATAAGGGAGTGCACTGTTGTTGAGGGCTTTATATGTTCAAGTCATGATTTTACATTTTTATTCTGGACGCTAAAGGAACGGATAGGGAGGAGCTGCACACACTGAGCGTTTCGTATGGTGGATGAGTCTAGCGTTCATTAGGTTGTGCATTTCCAGTGGTGTGGTTTTCCTAACAATCTGAAAGAATCCTTATTGAAACTCAAATATAACATTTAGTAGATTCCTACAGAACATACAGTGATCAATCCTCTGACATTTGGTTTGATTTTGGTTTATTTTTGCCAATATGAAATGGACATTGCCCACTTCAGTGATCTGATTTGCAGCCTCTGGGAAACTTTGTGAATATGGGGATTATCTCACAATATTTATCATGGTATTTTGTTCATAAGTCTGAACAAGTAATTATAAGTTCCAGTTCCTGGGCCATCTTAACAGGTTTGCATTCAAGCAATCTATCGGCTAAAGTTTAGATGGGGTGATTTACCAGTGGTCAAGTAGAGATAAAAAAAAATAAAGGAAAAATGTGTTTTTTTGCGTTACAAATATATATACACTAGCGACTTGCCCATCAAAAATGACGGTGCAATAAAAATTGAAGCCATGGTAATGCTGTTTGCCACACAATGTAAGGCTTTTTGTTCTCTGAGGATCTTCGGCGCACATTGGGAGCCTCTCCTCTGGTGTACTTTTGCTCCTCTGAGCACCTTTGGGGCTCATCACAAAGACAGATACATTTGTGTATATTTTTTTTAAATAATAATAATCAATTAATTGGTTACTTAATCAATTAATATACTTTACCTATTTGTAATTAATATATCCAGCAATAGCCTGAAGAGCTAACAGTTTATTTTTATTTTAAATGACGGAGCAATAAAATTTGAAGCCATGGTAATGCGGTTTGGCACGCAGAATACTAATTAATGAATTAATTGAATAATAAATGAATATAGTTTACCTTTTTCTAATTTATGTATGTAACAATCAATAGCCTGAGGAGCTAACAATCTTTTTTCATTTTCCCTCAGCATATAATGTCCAGCTGGGCTGAGGAGATCGTTTTATGAATGTCCCAACTGTGCATTAGAAATAGGCTGCGTGCGCAATGGCAAACCGCTGGTTTATTTGTGTAAAACGCTACTTTAGATGCGTAATGTTGTTAGTGGCAAGTCAGGGTTGTAAAATAGCGTTGTTTGTGTATGTGCTACGCGGTTCGGGAGCATGCCGTCCTTGGTAGTAGTGTATTTTGTACCTTGTGCGTCCCTGAGTGAAAGTGGTACGTGGTTGGCGGTCCAAGGTCATGTAGCTTTGTTTTCATTTTTTTTGCCCCCCATTCTTTTTCTCGCTTAGCCGATGTTCGAGTGCCAAAACTCGCGTTCCACCTCACTCCCAGACGTCCTGGCTGTTCCCCCGTGCTGTGTGTGGTGTTTTGGTTGTATTTCATTTCGTATTTTTTGTGTTTTTTGCTTTGCGCGGTTCAACATTAACTTCGTATTTTTCCTATCTCGTATTTTTTTTTTCTAAGTCCCGGGTCTCGTATTTAGTTTTTTCTAAGTCCAGCGTTAGTCAACTGCTTGCAACCTAAGGCGATCCCGCGTTTCCTAAGTGTTTGCAGGCTAAGTCCTGCGTGTTTGAATGTGTGATTGGTTTGCCTCGTTTTGCGAGGCTCACAGAAGCGCCTTCGACGCTCCTTTCTGACAAAGTCTCGCGTGTTTCATTGCCTCCACTGCTCGCCTCGCTTCGTGAGGCTCGCAGGCAATGAGCACCTTTTGCGCTCACAGCCCAAGTGCTGCGATTTTTAGTGCCTTAACGGCTCGCCTTGCTAAGTGCTCTGAGTTAACGCCTCGCTGCGCAAGACTCGCAAGCGATAAGAGATGAAAGTCGTACGCACCGCGCAAAGCGTGCCGATGATTCGGAGTTTGACAATTATATGTGATTTTTTAAAACTAAAGCAGTACAGAATGGACCCCAGAGCAAAGCGATTAGTCTCTAGCAGGGTTTGTGAAATGAAACTAGCAAAATGTATATGGTGTTTATTAAAGATATATGGAAGTTTCCTGGATTATGAATACATACAGAGGAGAATCAATAGTGTATCAAAACATTTTTTGCAAGATCCTAAAATAAACATTAATAAACTTACCCTACAGCTTGCAAAATGTCTTCAGCATTCATAATTAGTTGTGGCCAATCAGAGGCAGGTATACGTTTCCCTGAGACAAAGCGACTCGGGAGGCAGCAGTGATACCGACAGCTGATTGGCTAGGACACAACTCTGCACAGTTCATTGGCTAGGTCTTTCTGAGACCAAATTAAAACACATGATATCCCACAAACTGCCATATACCTTTAAGCATTTGACGTGATCACACTAATTTAACTAAACGCTCTTCCCTTCTTGGGGGGGTTCCTGCTGCTTGGAATCAGCCATTTTGAACTTGTTTAGACCAAATATATTGGCTTTTTTAACAACAGACTATAAAGTCTAAACATTTATTTTTTCTTTTTCCACAGATTGAGACCTCCCGACTAGAGCCAGAAATAGCAATGAGAACCACCTCAAAGACGGTGATCTACAACAAAGGATTGTAAGCCAAACCTGAGCCATCTCCGCACTGAGCAGCGGGACAAAGCTCTGGGACCCTCCCCACCATGCGGGGGAATAGACCAGGGGACTCTGGATCTCCATCCACCTTCACAGCTGATGGAGAAATAACACATTCACAGGATCGTCACCTCACTGAGGTGGAAGAGATAATGCATTCATGTTTTAGCACTGCTAAGAGAGCCAACAAATAGCACAATGTGGTATCAACATTTTTAGAAATTAGTTTTAAAATTAAAAAAAAAACACCCAAAAGCACTGCATGAGAAGTGTGATAACCATTGGCCAGGCTTGGTGTCACCGCACCTAGAATAACACAGCAAAGACCCCAGGTATTGGAGAGGTGAAAGTACACAAATATAAGTGATTAATTGTTAAAAAGAAAGTGGAATCAATAGATAATTTAGCTTGAAAGTTGGATACTTTATAACAATATAGAAGAAGTTTTCTGGATTTCGCTAGGGATATAACATGTAACTTTTATGTACTTTATCTTATAAGTTCTGATCTTACTGCCTAAAATCAAACACACAGTCCCTGTATGGGTATGCCCACTGCCGCTTATCTGTAGGGCTGGATGTGCAGTGTAGTGTCCTAGCCTATCAGGGAACATGTCTCAGCAGCACGTTTCAGAATGTTGTTGAGAGATTAGGTCACTGATTGGTCAGTATCAGACGCGGCACAGCATGTAGTAGTGTCGTTATGAGCTAAAATAGACGCGCTTATAAAACTATATAGGAATACTATTAACATTGTGAATAGTCGGTAGACTAGTAACAATATATTATTTTTCAGACTCTCTCTCTATATAGAGTGAGATATATTTTTTAATTCTTAGTCCCATGAAAAAGGGACTAGGAGTCACAGCTAAATACTTGTTCTTCCAGTTAGGAGGCACTCCTCGTGGGTCATAGCTTATGATCATTATCATCGTTTATTCGCATTTTTACCAGTCTGCAACTATCTATGGCACCACTGCCAATTAGGAGGTACCCCACGACCATTGTCATTGATTGTTTGTATCTTTAACAGTCTACAGCTAACTAAGGCACCACTGTGAATTGTTTATGGCAGTCTTCTAATATACATATAGTTTTATAAGTGCGTCAATTTTATTTTAGTTCAGTAAAGGTTATTTTTTAGCTCCTAATTAGTTTCTCTACAGTATCTACTATTTAGTGCTAAGCACTTGCGGATCTTATTCAGTAAAACAACAAAAGAAAACAATTTTCAAGCTTAATTATACTATACTCCCACTTAAACATTTAATAACAGTTTGTACACTTAATTTATGCAATAACTGGGACTTTAGCTCTGTCACTAGCAGCCATAACCACCATGGGATATTTTTTACTTTAGTTATATCACTTATTCACTAAGAGGCTCATTGCCCAAGGGGGCTGCATGACGAATATTGAGTAGACTCAGGGTGGGGTGGGGGGTTCTATCAAAAGTCGTAACTACTCTTTATCTTGCTATTTAAACACTTGGGGCCTCATTCAATTGCAATTTGGCCAATTGAATAGGGCCCTAATTTCGCACATAACATATATTTTTTAAAGAAGTTTTTAGTTAGTAAGCATGTATCCAAAAGCAATATTTTCACTAACTAAAAACTTCTTTAAAAAAAATATGCTATGTGCTTATTTAGGGTCCTATTCAATTGGCCAAATCGCAATTGAATGAGGGCCTTGGTATGTCTAACTACACAAAGCTGCTAACAACCCTTCAGAAAGTAGGCATCATCTACCTGTTTACAAAAATGCATTTAGCTCCCTGAAGGTTCCTCAAGTCTCAGAACTGGGGGGTGTTAATCCATACATCTGTTATCCAGAAAGATTTTTGTCTTAAACCTGAGTTATTTTAGGTAAGAAATATAGTACGATTTAACACTGCGTTCTCGCAACAGGTGCGCTGTGCAAATGCCTAATCTGTCTGTTCTATGTAAGCAGGCACTATAGGCGCGCAGGCGCTCATTTATTAGCAGGGACGCTATTCTTGCTGCTTAATGCATTAACCTTTAGTTTATAGGTTAACAGACAATGCTGTGGTTATGTCACTGGGTTTCATTTGTTTCACCTAGCAATAAAATCAGTATATGGACACCGTAGAACTTACTTTTGAATTTTAGTTTTAATGGACTAGCAGAGCAGTTTGTCTCCGCCCCTTATTAGGTGTTCAGTATAAAAGATCCTGCAGTAGGGCAGATAATGACCCCTATCAGGACAGCCTTGGCATCTGATGTGAGATGGAGAGAAACACATCTGCTGAAGGCTGAAACATTAAAGGGCCATTTATCTCACTATAAGTGCTCTTCATGACTTGACAGAGCACACGATTTTATGTTACAATTGAATCACATCAATAACAGCTAAAAAAATCTAAAGTTTTAAATGTCGGTTTACATACAAGTCTATCCTGCCCACTGGCTGCTTCATGCGTAATTAGCAGATTGCCGTATGCAGCGTGCACATGTGATGGATAGCAGCTTTCCCCTGGACTTAGATTACTCTGCACTGTCCAGTTAACCCATAGCTGTCCTGCTTTCGGTGAGTCCAGCATTCCATTCCTGCACAGATAGATTTGGGTTATTTTTTTGTTTGTTTTGATCACTACACGCAGCTGCTTGAAGCACAGAGCCTTGTCTACATTGCTCTAGATCCAGAGAAACCTGCATTTACTACCCTAAAAAAAATAGAACCTATTCCCTTCACATTTGAAATATAAGTAGTCTGAAAAAAAACCTTACCATTGACTTGAATGGGGGACATGTCCCTGCAACCTGATTGGTTATAGTAACGTAGCAGCCTGTGGGCAGTCTATTACCCATGTAAACACATATTTGATTTTATCTGATGCTTTCAGGATAACTTTACAGTTATGTGGTCCAAACTGTGCTAATTTAAGTGGCCCTTTAAAAACTAAAACTACATTTTTTTCCTTAAATATCATCTTTTTTTTTTTTAGAATAGACAAATTAAATCATGTGTGATCTTTTAAGGTTTTTCAGGGCACCAGTCCTAGTATTCATAATAGTAATAGTGTTAAATTCTTAAAATGTGCCAAGCAATATATATATATATATATATATATATATATATATATATATATATATATATATATATATATATGGGATGGATAGCAAAGAACTACTGGAAAATGAGCTATAAGACATTCTTTTGTACCATGTGACTGGAGACCTGAGAAAACCTGATGACCGGTAGATTACTTCAGTCTTTAAGTGATATGAGTGGGACGGGGTTTAACTCTTTTTCTGCCAATTTGGCCTGTAAAGGGTTAAAGGATCACTGTAATGTCCTAAGACAGGGGTAGGCAAGTTTGGTCCTGGCATGCCACATCCAGGCCTGGATTTCAGAATTTCCTTTCTGTACACATGTAAGTCGGTCAGGATGACTGAAGAAGTGTAGGCATTCAGTATTGCTTTTATAAATCATTACATAGAAACCGGGGAGGAGCTGCCTTCAGTGTAGGCGGCACAATGCACTGGGCCCCTCCTCTGGGGGGCCCTGAGCTGTCCTGTCTTTTTTTTTTTTTTTTTTGGGGTGTAGGGCCTCGTTGTCTTATTAAAGATCAGTGTCTACTTTAAAACATCTACAAAGGTCATTTAAGGTTATCTCACAAAAACTCCAGTAGATCATATCGCCAAGTGACCCAGCAACCAATCAGCATCTCTCAGCTTGCCTGCTGTTGATCGCTGGGACATGGGAGGTCAATCCATTTTAGGGCCAGGCCCACTAAATGACTTCTACCTTAAAATACTATTAGCCAAACTTGTGGCTAGCCCGAGATATAACATGGAAACACATTAATGCCACTAATAGATGTTTTTTCTTGTATAAGCCATGATTGTATCTCACCATTGTGCGTTGTCTTTAAGTTTTAAATTTTTTTAACCATAAATTCTGACGAATGTGAAAAATGACAGGGGCAAGAAATATAGGGTTTTTTTGTGTATTTACTGATTATGAATTATCAAAAATGCATAATAAGTTACTGAAAAACAATTTATATGAAATTACATTTATGACAGATTTATCAGTTGTACACTTTATCTGTTAAACTAATAACTTGAATGAAAATGTACTAATTTACTTTTATATTAAGAGGCATTGGGTGTACTAAGCCATTAATCGCTTAACAGAGTCTATACTGGAATTGTGCAGATAGGTTGGGTTCAGTACTAACCTATATTCATGTATTATGTCTTAAAGTGAGCACCCTCTGTACTTATGAAACATAGAGTTTGACAGCAGATAAGAGTTATGTTTCCTATATTTTTTGGTATTTTCTCATTTAAAATACCATTGCATGATATGTTGGTAACGTTTCTATTTATAAGAGGGGCGTTTACATTTCTGCAGATAAAGCCTTGCAATGTTTAATGCTAGCTGCCTGCTTCTGAGTGTGAGATGGGGAGGAGGTAGGTGTCAAATACAAAAGGTCCAATTAAAAATGAATAAATATTTTCACCTATAATAGTTTTCAGTTGTAAGTAACGCCTGCGTTCTGCACAGGCATTGCTCACAAACTGATTGCGCTAAAGCTTGTGGAATCACTCAACTGAGCATGCGCCATAATCACGCGTGCATGTAGGGCTTGGGTCACTGGGAGAGAGAGGAGGCGGGGGGAGGGTAAGGGAGAGAGAGGAGGCGGCGGGGGAGAGAGGAAGAGGGAGAGACGAGATAGAGAGGGGGAGGGAGAGATACGGAACAGACAATTGAAAATAATATATGATACCGCCATATTTATGTCATTTATAAGTTACTAGTAATAAAATTCTCCATTCTCCATTGTAGCAGATGGAAGATTCTTCTGCATTCAAAGTATCTTCCCACTTATAAGAGCAGAAACAAAAAAGATGGTATCTAATACCAAATATAGCTCTTAAAAAGAATATTTTTAATATGACCGCAGTGGTAATTTAATATGTAACAACCTTATACAGTAATATGAGATTGTCGAGCTGGTATTTAGTGTGTATTTCTACATATTGTGAAATGCATTGTGGGCTCATTTGCATGTCCCCACCCAGTTTCCCAGAGTGCAATGCAATAACTGTATTTCTGGATATTCTGAGCAGAAATTACATTTTTTTTATTATTATTTTTAGCTGTTCAAATGTGAACACAAATGTCCTATTTATTACTGCATTATTTTGCCCGCCATAAGCTAAATGATGTTGTGGTACATATTGTGAGAAACCCATTTAGTAAATCTCTCACATTGTAACAGACTTCCTAGCTAAAATATAACAGCACGGTCTAACCACATTGGTTTGCTCTAATTGCTTTATAAATGAGTACACAATTAAATTTCATAGCAACTTGATAATTAGGAAGTTCTTGTTAATAAAGTGTTTCTTTTATTGTTATATCCCAATGTCATTAGAAAACTACACCTGAAAATATGCAATTGTATTGGAATGAAGATTAAAATAATGCAGCCTAAAATATAACTTTTTATAAGCAATCATGCCGCAGTGTGCTGTACCATTTTGTTTTCTCCTGTTGTACTTCTGCAATTGGAGGAGACCAAAATCTGTTGGCACAGTTTGGTATGTACATGTGCCATTGCTATTTTTTATATATATATATATATACACACACACATATATATATATATATATATATATATATATAGTATATATATATATATATATATATATATATATATATATGTTTGTTTTGCATCAGAGAGCTCCACTCACAAGCTCCACCACCTATTAGGTCTAAAAGAATGTTCATTTTTTAGTTTACAAGGGCACACCCCCACGAATAGATTCCTGACATAATTAATTATTGGGTATAAAATATTAAAATGCAAACATTGTGTTTGTTTTTGGGAGGTACAAGCATTTTGCCAATAAGTAGTAAAATGTTGACGCCTCTACTGAACTATAAGTCAGCCATGATATCTTGCTTAAGGTTGTATGTTTGGGACGGGCATTTACATTTCTGCAGGGCAGGGCTTGCAGGTATTGTTCCGAGCTACCTGCTTCTGATTAGGGTCAGATTTACATCTCTGGTGCTCTGACGCCTCCCTCTTGTAACTCTCTAGTGCCAGGCGTTCGCCCCTAGCAGAGATTCTGTCAACTGCAGTGTTTCCTTTATGCCTAGGAACATTTTGAAGTGTGAAATGAGGCGTCATTCCACACAAAGCTCCCCTAGGCAGTTGCTTAGTTGGCCTAATGAGAAATTGGGCCATGATTCCGAGCATGTACATGGGGAAGTTGGTAGGTGTCAAATTCCAAAATGTCAAATGATTTAATGATACCTCATCCCGTCATCCACTGTTTATTAATTAAGAATTGCTCCAAAATATCAGGAATTGCTCAAGTAAGACACGTTGGAAACATTTTGTATGCAAACTGAAAATTAAAAAATGTACTTATTTTCCAAAAATAGTTTTAAAATTCATTGTTTGCTAATGTTGTAACATATACACTTTACCCACTGGGCACACTTGGCACCAAGTTTCCGAAGAGAAATCTTGGAGACGGGAGAGGTACAGCTAGAATTATTAACACATTTGCTCACATTTAAAGGTGTCAGATTAACTTTAATTACAGTTCCTTTTGAAAGTCATTAACTGTAATAGGATAATGAAATCATACAGTAATCTTGAGTATTTTATCTAAAAAAATAAATAGGACAGTTAATGACAACCTTGTGCACATTGTATTAATTACTAATTAATTGACCACCACTTGTAGTCTGAAGGAGTCCTTTGTTCTGCTGATTATTCGGCTGGGGAATTAGCAGAACTTGGGAACTTGCTCACCTCCGCTGATAACTACCTGCAATTACAAATCAAGCTCGTCAAGTGGACGTAATTGATTTGTGTGTGCGTTAATTAGAGTCCTGAGAGTACGCCAAGAGAAAAGTAACAAGGTAGGTCACAATGTTTCAGATAAAGTAGAGGTTAGTATTGGGTTGGCTGCAGAAGAACAAGAAATGGGTATAGATGACTTGATACCTTTTAATGGTGTCATCTGAGTAAACTTACATAGCAAGATCTCAAAACACAAACTTTAGCCAGATGAGGGAGCCAGTTTCTGATTTGAGAAACGGCAGGCCCTAGATGTCCTCATTGGAACTCTTCAGTAAGATGTAGCTGAACTCCTTAAGGCACAGTGAGCAAGGGGTCCACATCAGACCCTTAGAGAGGCTAAGCCCCTTTGATAAATACGTAATTAAAATAACTACCTCCTCTTGTGAGTTGTTAAGTCTCATTGTAGTAGTCTATATTGTGAAGTAGTTGGTTTAACTACTTAGCTGGCAGAAGGTTCAGACATATAATCCTTGTCTACTGTCCGTATCTATGTTTCTATGAAGTGCTATGGAGGATCTTTTCTGTATTATTCTGTCCTATGGGACATATTGCCACCACACCCCTTTGTATTCCCTACAATAGCTGAGAGAATATACCCCAAAGTGGTGGCCAATGCTTGATTAGGCTCTGTCCTATACAATTGTGAAAATGGAAGGATGAAGTGCACCCAATGCTTCTTATCTGCAAATAGTCAGTGATGGTATACCATTTCTCATTTTAACCTTTCATTGATAATGTGATCATCAGTGGCATGCATTGCAGGACCTCTCAGGTAGAGAAACACTTGATACATTTACTATTTAGTTGCCCCACAGGGATGTACCCGGCAATATAAAGCAAACGGCCTCCTGCACCTTGTAGTGGCCCATTACTCAAAAAAGAGTTATGAGTAAATGACATCTCAGGATATGTCCTGTGATTGGCTGAGAGGATACTTATGTTTTTTATGCAATTATGGCTTCAGCAGAGACATTGAGTACACAGGAAGTGTCTGTCTGCACAATGGCAATGTGGCAGTTACCCTTGCCGGAACTAATGGGAGGCTCATTCATTTACAACAACATCACCACCTAAGAGAGTAACGGGCAGCATCAAGGAAGAAAGCAAACTGGAGCCAAACAATAAAGAATAATTGCAAAAAAATTTGCAAAAAAAAGCATTTTGGCCATTATCATATTTAGAAAGGAACTGATCACAATGGTCCTTTAAGATTTGCTAGGGATCTAGATGGAGTTCAGACAATAAACAAATACCAATTCAATTCACTTTATTAGGAAATGTTTTTCTTCAGTATGTCTATCACTCTATCCCTTGGCACCAATATCAAAATTGCCTCTTACTTTCCATAAGTAATTTGCTTGGCTGTTGACATAGACAATAGTGTTTCAGTGCATCCACAGTTTTTTTGATAAATCCTCCATTTGAGGTGGTGGGAGTGGGTTAGCGTACTTGGAAACACTGCACAAACCTGCACATTTTGGCCAGTTTTAGGTTTCCTGTAAGATGTTTTCGAACATCAGAAAATGATGCGTTTACAGCAATAGTATTATAGGGAATTGTCACAAGTTTGACATCCAGAACAGAAGCACCGTAGAGCTATCATTTTAAATATACAACCAGGTATAGATTATATTGCATGATGTTAAAATGGGATTTATCCATCACGGCTTTAATTCACTGCACTGATTTGTAGATACATAGAACATTCCAAAGAAAGTAATCACTTCAGGTCACATTCAGGACATCAATCAGAACCAATCATATTTCATGTCTTAAGGTTTCATCCATATGGTACCTTGATTGGGAGAGCTAGTTAATGGAGGGCCCTGGTGCAAAATAATTCCCATCCCAGCCGACTTGAAACGTCACTATACATCCCGTAGGGGATCAATAAATAAACTTATATGAAGATCGCCAGCTCAGCCGTCTTTAAATATAACTATCTGTCCCTCTGCCCTAAGAAAGTCAGAATCCCATT
>CM050163.1:30029103-30081603 GCA_027410445.1 Discoglossus pictus | reverse complement strand
TAATCCAGGAAACTACCTTTTAAATAAACAAATGAAACCACTATCATGATCCAGTGCTTGTGGTGTCAGTGTCCTTATCTACTACAATCTTTTAACCCTCCAGAGAAAGAAAAGGATTATCACTTGTAAGTCCTCACCTCTACCAAGTGATCTTCCCTTCCCGCTCTGGGCGCGGGCAGCTAAAAGAAATGGCTTGAAGATCAAATTACTTAGCATCCCTATCTGAGGTTTGACACCAACTACTCCCCGTGAAGCCCCAGCCCTGGGCCTGGGAGAGTTGTCTGTGTCACCACAAAGGGTCCTATAACAAGCCATGTAACCAACCAGGCTCAACTGTGCTAAATAAACAAACAATTAGCTGCTCTGGCAGCCTGACCTGGGAGAGGAGCGGGAAATACTGGGATATGTACTAGAGGCACTTAGACATGCAACATCGTTATTACCATCCCTAATTATACCAGCCCTAATTATACCAGCCTTTATTAGGAGACAGATAGGACTTCTAATGTATTTGTGTTTGAGACGATAGTTAGATAGATATTTAAAGGGCTCAGTATTTTACTACGTATATAATATACTTGCGTATCTATTTACTTTTATGTACTTTATTTGATTAAGCTATGTTTTTACTGCCTATATTCAAACAACTAGTCCCTGTATGGGTCTGCCCACTGAAGCTCACAAAGACACAGACTCTGCTGTACTTGCTGTGCAGTGTTTCATACTAACCAATCAGTAACCTCTCAGCAGCTTGCTGCTGAAATGTGGTCCCTGATAGTCTAGGACAACACACTGCACATTGTATGCAGTAAAAACAGTTTATAATCACTTCTTAGTCAAATAAAGTAAATACACAGGTATATTCAGGGCCGGAATAAGACCTTTAGAGGTTCAAAGAACTTAAAAGATTTGGTGCCTCCATGTATATCTAATTCAAAATATATACATAAATAAAACATTACCAGATTCTAATTTACCGGTAGTTGTATTCCCAGATTATTGTATATCATTAACCTCTATTATTACTATTTTATTATTATTATTTTTATTACTGTGTGTGTGTGCGCATGTATGTATGTGTGTGTATATATATATATATATATATATATATATGTGTGTGTGTGTGTGTGTGTGTAATTTTTTTTTATTTATTGTGCACCTTTGCAGTTTTGCACCATAATAATTTCTGTGGTGCCCTCTTCCTTTGATGCCTTAAGCACGTGCTTATTTTGCTTAATGGTTAATCCAGCCCTGGGTATATTATATACCTAGTAAATCCAGAAACCTTCCATATGCCTTTAACACATGCCCACCCCAAGGCTCATAAACCCCTCTTTGAAGAGAAGGTGAATCCAGCATTTTTTCACCCCCACCCACTTTCAAAGCATGTGGGGGTCCTAAGATCCCCATATACTGTATATACTCGAGTATAAGCCGAGTTTTTCAGCCCTTTTTTTAAGGCAAAAAAGGGCCCCCTCGGCTTATACTCGAGTCACTCTACCGCCCACTCTCGCCCCCCCCCCCCCCCGCCGTGTCTCTCTAACCCGCCCCCGTGTCTCTCTAACCCGCCCTCGTGTGTCTCTAACCCCCGTGTGTCTCTAACCCCCCATGTGTCTCTCTACCCCCCGTGTCTCTCTAACCCGCCCCCGTGTGTCTCTAACCCCCCCGTGTGTCTCTACACCCCGTGTGTCTCTAACCCCCCATGTGTCTCTCTACCCCCCGTGTCTCTTTCCCTCCCTCCTCCTCAACCTAAACGCCCCTCCTCCACCTAAACCCCCATAAATACCTCCCCCTTTCCCCTCACTTATCTGCTTGTGCTCCGGCCTCCGCTTCTTGACCCGGCGCACATGTGACGTCACATGCGCGCCGGGTCAAGGAGCGGAGGCCGGGGCACAAGCAGCTAAGTGAGGTGAGAGGGGGGAGGTATTTAGGGGGGTTTGGGTTGAGGGGGGTTTAGGTTGAGGAGGGGGTTGAGGAGGGGGGTTGTTATTGAGGGGAGTTGAGGAGGTGGGTTGGGGTTGAGGGGGGTTGAGGTTGAGGGGGGGGGTTGAGGGGGTGGAGGTTGAGGGGGGTTGAGGTTGAGGAGGTGGGTTGGGGTTGAGGGGGGTTGAGGTTGAGGAGGGGGATTGAGGGGGGTGGAGGTTGAGTATGAGGATGGAGAGGTTGAGGAGGGAGGATGAGGAGGGAGGTTGAGGATGAGGAGGGAGGTTGAGGATGAGGAGGGAGGTTGAGGATGAGGAGGGAGGTTGAGGATGAGGAGGGAGGTTGAGGATGAGGAGGAGGGGTTGAGGAGGGGGGTTCAGGAGAGAGGATGAGGATGGGGGGGTTGAGGAGGGGGTTGAGGATGAGGAGGGGGTTGAGGATGAGGAGGGAGGTTGAGGATGAGGAGGGAGGTTGAGGATGAGGAGGGAGGATGAGGAGGGAGGTTGATGAGGGAGGAGGAGGAGGGAGGTTGAGGAGGCTGATAAGGGAGGTGGGAAGAGACACCGGGAAGGGAGAGGTTGGAAGAGACACGTAGAGAGAGGGGGACACAGAGGGTATAAGAGGGACACAGGGGGGCAGCACATTTCCCACCCTCGGCTTATACTCGAGTCACTCATTTTACCCAGTATTTTGTGGTAAAATAGGTGCCTCGGCTTACACTCGGGTTGGCTTATACTCAAGTATATACGGTAGTTTTATACTATATAACCACTTCCCTGATCTTCTAAATAATGATGCTACATTTATCTATTGATACTACTGTTAATACTTATAATAATAATAATAAAAAATTAGCACCATCATGTGCTCGAATATTTAAAGGACCACTGTACTCCTATATTTAAAATATACTTTTTTTGAAGAATTACACTTTAAAATATGCAAAATGTCTTTAGAATGAAAATAACAATTAATCACTAATTCATTCATTACTTTTTATATGCAATTGTGCTGCAGCAGTATGTACCTTTAGGTTGCTTCTGATCTACTTCCTCAGGTGGGAAGTGCACAATAGGAATGTGGAAGCTAAAACTATCAATATTTCAAAAGGATTAATGGAAATGTCATTGGATTACAAACACACACCCTCCTTAAAAGTAGCAGACTGAGAAAATAGACTGGAGTAGATTAATTGGGTAATAAAGATAAAAAATGTATTTTCTGTGTTTATTCTTTTTACTAAGAACATTTGGCCCATTCTGATATTTAGTCGTCCAAAAGACCTTATGCAAAATGTGATCTTCTCTTGATATGTTCTTGAACCAAACTAATTACAGATAATTGGAGAAACAGAGTTGCACTATATGAAAAGATTAATATGCTAAAGACTTTAATTATTTGACAGTAGATGTAAGAATTGTTTTTTTTTTTTTTTTTTTTAACTGAAGGAAAAGGATCATAATAATAAAAATAAGATACGTTTAGATAGTGAAGAGAAGGCCTGGAGGCTGCCAGCTGTGTGCATGAATGTACAGGTCATACGCAAAGGAAATTAAATAGATTAAAGCACCACTGCAATTCAAGAAAAAGACACCTGTTTGTCAGGTATATACCAGCCACGAACATAATACATTTTTGGGGGCCAAATCTGAATTTTATGAGTTTATGAATCCATTTTGTGTTTGTTACATCACTTCCTTAGAGCTGAATCATGAGGGTGTGTGTTTGGCTATCAGTGAAGAGAGCAGAGGGGGTTGAGGGAACATAGAGCCTTTGTAAAGATAACTGGGTAAGAATAAAATTGGCTCCGCGTCCATTCCCTCTAACTTGCTCAGAATCCGAAGACCCTTGCATCATTCACTGCAACAATATCTATCCAGAAATGTAAACTCCCCTCTGGCATGTACACAACTTGCACCAACGTAGCATGGATCTCCAAGTTTTCACCAAAGGGAGGTTTGTACAATGTATTGTGTGGTTTTAATCTCACATCACGGGTCTTCCTCAAGAGCAACTTTGTATATTGACAATTCTTCTAATTACTAAGTAGCAAATATGATCCGCGCTAATTAGGCATTACATTTAGTAGATAAGGAAGTTATTGAGAAATCACATTGTGTGTGTAATTACATGATTTCTGCTTGGAGTAATTCTGTTAATGACAGGTGAAGGAGGCTGTTATTTAACCACTGGAAATTACCTTTGAACAGGTGGTTAAGTATCCAGATCACTGCTTAATGGACCACTTTTACTCTATGCATACAGTATGCTCTTTTGAAGAAAACTCCAATGTTCGTTTAAAGGCATATCTAAGTGAGCTGGATTAATATATTTCTGCAATCCTTAGGCAAAAAGCAGCCTATATGTATGCAGCACATCTCGTAAAACATTTTATTTTTATCAATATCTTAAAATTAATCTAATGATAATGTTGACCCCTTCGGGGGGTGTCTACACAGGCATCTGACCCCCCCTATCAGCATGCAGCATCAGGGGAGCAATATTAACCCACTATTTACCTCCTGTTGCTTGCTCAGTCAATCTCCTTGCAGCTGCCTGACACAATGTCAGCAGCAATACATAGCACATATCAGTGATACACTACATATCCCAGGCTGCTTTACAGCACAAACAGGAACCTCAGATTTTAAATCAAATGTTTCAGCTAACCGGATTGGCCAAAACAAATCATTTTAAATTTGATGCTAATTTAGCCTGGGTTTGGAGGGTGTTAACCCTAATTTGCTACTGTCAGAAACTACAAGAGTTTTCTGACTTCAATATAAGTGTTTAAATGTTTATTTTGGGATTTTTTCATGCAAAACATGTCTGCATACACTACTAGTTCTCCTCTATCAGATGCATTCATAATCCAGCTCGCTTAGATATGCCTTAAAATTTGTGATAGGGAATGTTAATTACTAATCAGCAATGAGAATGGGTACATTATTTGTGTTTGTATCTCTTATTTTATATATATATATATATATATATATATATATATATATATATATATATATATAAATATCTAATGGCAGATAGTTAGATGATTTGTGCTTATTTGGACAGGGAACAGTTATTTTTTCTTGCATTTAAATGAACATAACCAATACCAACAATAGAGGTGCTCAGGCAGAGAACACGCTATCCTTAATAGGTAGCTCTATGGATATGGTCATCCACTCTGAGAGCAACCTCTTTTAGCTCAGTTGTGCCCTTCACAGGGAGAAATATCCCATAGTATATCAGTCTGGCCCACTCACTAGAGTGATCCAGCCCCAAAATGCCAGGCAATTCTACCCTGAGCAGGAGAAACGGCAAACCCCAGACATACGTTGTCCAGTGAAGGGCACAAGCGGCTAAAAGAGGTTGCTCTCAGAGTGGATGGCCATATCCATAGAGCTACCTATTAAGGATAGTTCATTCTCTGCCTGAGCACCTCTATTGTTGGTATTGCTTAATTAAATTACCAAACTTTTCATGAAAACAAATTAAATAAAACATATTTAAACATAATGGGAGTTCACGGTGCATATGTACATCAGTAGATTTCCTTGGCAGACAAGTATTATTATTACTACTATTATCCTTTATTTGTAACGCTACAACATTTTCCGTAGAGCTAAGTACAAGTCAAACCAATTTTAACACATTGCTAATGAATGGAGGGCAAGGTATGACTCTATATTACTGCTCAGACCAGTTAAACATTTCAATACGTTTTCTTCTGATGCTTTGAGAGCATCGTTTGGAAAAAAAATTCTAATATATGAACAACTTAAAAAAGAAATGCTTTCATTGTCCCTTATAGTAGTTCCAAATATAGTTAAATTTCAAATTAGGCCTAAAATACCTAACTTTTAAGCTTCATTATCTAACACTTCCACTGTATTATTTAAACAACCCGTTGTAATTGTATTTATTTATGTGTGTTTGGACTAGACTTGATGGGCAGTCCTGCTCAGATTTGTCCAGGTATGCTCCGTCCTGCTGCTCCTCACACCTGTGCTGGGTATTGGGTGTCCACGGCACACAGTTTAAAAACAAATTGTCCTGCTGTTTAACCTGTAAGTTGTACTGAAAGGAAGATAAAAGGAGACAAGTGATGGGAGGGAGGGGGCAGGATACACAAGCTGCTCCTTTAATAGAGCCCCGCAGTGATACGGATCACTATTGTACGGTTAAAAGCCCTTAAGGGTCAGTTACCATCATCTGGCCAAACAAAGGCTGTGTGTTTGTACACATCTCATCAAAGTATTAACACAGCCCCAAACCTGTCAAGGAAGGATGTACTCCAAGGTGTAGGAACATGGGGCCGGGGTCTAATAGCCCTGTGCGTTCAGTCGTTAGACGACGTCGTCCTAGGGCCAACAAATCCAGGTATCCATTTTACTAAATCTGCACAAGTTAGTGTCCATCACCATATTTAACCATTTAATCTTTACAGCAACTATAGGCATAAATGTGGTTTATAATGTAAAACAAGTGAGAAAATATAGCATACAACTAACCTAAAAAAGGGAAGAATTACCCCAAATAGGAAAATGTAAAAAGCAAAGTAGATCTCAGCAAAGCGACTAGTATAACAAATTTGTGTTTGCCAGAATATTATATTATTTGTAAGATTATTAAGGTGGAATTCCTGTTATTTTATTATTTAACATTTCTTATAGCTGCAATGAGTTTCACGCGACTGCGAGCCTCGCAAAGCAAGGCAAGCAGTTGAGGCACGCGACTGTGAGGGTCGCAACTGCGAGCCAAGCGCGTATCTCTAAAACCCCGAAAAACAAACAAAATAGTTTAACAAAAATAATAACACATTCATACACAGCACAGGGGGAAAGCCAGGAAGCCTGGGAGTGAGGTTGCAAGCAAATTTGAGCCATATTTGAGGTTTTTCATCAATCTAAAATCGTCTAAAAGCGAGGAAAAAATGGCGGATGAAAAACTTAAAAATTCTGAAACTGGAAGAAAACGAGGCTGAGCAAAGCCAGGCACGCGGGACTTAGAAAATACACAATGGCAAAGACAGTAACACTTACACCAACAACGCCAGGCACGCAAACATTCAGCAGACACACTGAGGGCAAAGATACAGGGAAGGGACAAAGAAGGGGGGGAGAAGGTGGAAAGACACATGGCATTACCAAGCACAAAACTTGCAGGTTAACGAAACTTGCAATGAGCGTTCTCTACAGTAAGCGCAAAGGCGCTCATTGCGAGCTCCGCGATGAACGCCGCGGGCGCTCCATGCAGAAATCACGATGTGCGATGAAGGTGCTCAGAGGAAACAAAGGCACTCATTCGGTGGTAAACAGCATTGCCAGCCTTACAATTTTAATCTCGCCATTTTTGACGGGCAAGTAGCTAGTAAAATTAATATCGAGCAGAATTAAGTTCAGCCTATGGTTCGGCCCTCCATAACATTCCGAGTTTCTCATGTGGCCCCTTTGGTAAATTAATTGCCACCCCTGATCTAAAAGATAAAAAAGTTTTAATATTATTAGTAACTAGCAACTTGCCCGTCAAAAAATGACGTTCAATAAAATTTTAAGCCATGGCAATGCTGTGGCACACAATGCTTTTTATACTCTAAGAACCTTTGGCGCTCATTGCGAGCCTCTGCTTAGGGTCCTCTCTACATTATTTTAAATAATAAGGGCCTTATTCAATTGCGATTTGGCCAATTGAATAGAGCTCTTAATAGGCACAGAGCATATTTTTCTTTTACAGAAGTTTTTAGTTAATAAACTTCTATGCAAAAGCGAGGTCTTCACTAACTAAAAACTTCTGTAAAAAAAAAAATATTATATATTATATATAGCTTATATGGAGCCCTGTTCAATTGGCCGAATCGCATTTGAATGAGGCCCTAATTAATGAATTATTTGAATAATAAATTATTATACTATACCTTTTCCTAATTAAGGTATGTAACAATCAATAGCCTGAAGAGCTAACCATCTCTTTTTATTGTCCTGCAGCATATAATGTGCAGTTGGACTGTTGCTGCCCTGAGGAGATAGTCTCATGAATGTCCCAACTGTGCATTAGAAATAGGCTGCGTGCGCGAGGGCAAACCGTTGTTTTCTTGGTGTAAAGCGCTACTTTAGATGCGTAATGTTGTTACTTGCAAGTTAGGGTTGTGAAATAGCATCGTTTGTCTGTGCTACGCTGTTCGTGAGCATTTGCCGTCCTATGTAATAGTGTATTTTGTACCTCGTATGTTTCTGGGTGAACGTGGTATGCAGTGTTTTGCTGCAACTTTTAATAGCAACTGCTCGACTCGCAGGCAATAAGCGCCTTTGTCGCTCATCGCCTAAGTGCTGCGAATTTTAGTGCCTTAACGGCTCGCCTTGCAATGTGAGGCTCGCAGGCAATGAGCGCCTTTGGCGCTCATCGCTTAAGACGTACGCACCACGCAAAGCATGACGATGTCTCATAGTTCGACAATTATAATATGTGATAATAATAATATTTAGCTTTCTCCTTTTTTTAGGTTAACTTATTCAAAGGGCCATACAGAAAGTAAATGACCACACTAGTCATTTAATGTATAGGATGCTCAAATGGTTCTATTTTGATCAAATTAAACATATTTAAAAGATGAAGATGATTTAAAATGTGACACACAAACTAAATAAAAACAATTATTTTCAATAATAATAATAATAATAATAATATATATAGAGAGTCAATACTGATTCTCAGTGAAAGGTACTATAATAAAAAGAGCAGCACAGTCACTTCTTTCTGTTAGGTTCTATAAATAATTAATATTGATACCAAGAATAATGTTTTTAGAATAAAAATAAACACAGTGTTCATAGATTATAACACATTATACTAATTATACAAGTCACTGCAATGCAACGATGTCTCATAAAATCATATCATCATACAGATCATTACACCTCTCACTGCCGATGATTTACAGATCATCACTCCTCACGTGTCGTCCCTAATCATATTGTTATAGAGGACTCACCTACCTCCTTATTACACCATCCTAGATCATCACCCCTTATAAATCATCCAACTTATTTTTTCACTCATTTCTTTATATATAAGCCACCCTCTCCCTAAACACTTACATCCATGGTGACAAGTCCTATGAGGGCCACCAACAGTCCAGGATTTCAATCTCTCTCTCCTTGAGCCCAGATGGGCTCAGCTCGGTCATGGAGATTTTAAATACTCAAGAGAGATGATGAAATCCTCTACTGTTGGCAGCCCTTGTAGGACTGAGTTGCGCACCACGGTTCTAGATTATTCATCTACTGGTATTACACCATCATAGATCATCACCCTTTATAACTCATCTAATTTCTTTTTTTTTCCACTTATTGCTTTTGATCAACCCTTACATATAATCCATACTCTACCTAAGCACGTATCTCTAGTTCAGTGGTGGGCAGTCCTATGACGGCCACCAACAGGCCAGGTTTTCAGCACTCGCAGGACTGAGTTACCAATTAGTTCTCTAGATGATCAACCCAAGATATTCGCCTAGTTTCTGTACCTCTTCATAGATCAAAACCTAACTTACATATAACCACTTCTCTTCCATATAACTCCTTGATCGATTATGCACCTTGGACCCATTCCCTCACTGACCTCATAGATTATATCAGTCCTACTTTGTCAAAATAGGAAGAAAGGTGGGGATGAGAGGTAGAGAACGGAGGCGAATGTGTCTGTCTAGGCCACAGCCATTTTGACATTTTGTGAGATTCATTGTCATATGTTGTTGTTTGGTCATCCAGTCATGCCCGACTCTACGTGACCCTATGAACTTTAGATGTAGGTGGGCTTGTATGCATGCTCACATAAATGTAACATTTCTATACTTTATATTATACTGAAAACATTTTTTTTTTATTTCAGTATTTAAAATATAACCATTCTAGGGCTGTCATTCAATTGCAATTTGGCCAATTGAATAGGGCTCTAAATAAGCACATAACAATTTTTTTAAAGAAGTTTTTAGTATCCAAAAGCAAGGTTTTCACTAACTAAAAACTTCTTTAAAAAAAGATATGTTATGTGCTTATTTAGAGCCCTATTCAATTGGCCAAATCGCAATTGAATGAGGCCCCATGTCAATTCAGACTTATTGTTTTTTATATCTATTTCTGTGGTTTTAAGGTTTATTGTCTTTATTATATCATTTATTTTTATATGAAAAGCTCTAGTAATTGGTAACTAATGGCTATTTAATAGATTCAGGGCTACAGTGGTATCTAAATGTCTTTCTGAGAAAAAATAACTAATTGCTGTGTCATGGTGAGGAACTCATTTATCAGCAGGGGATGATTATCAGATAGGCTCAGACTCATTAAACAATGGTAAAGTATATAAAGTAAAGATACAACAAGCGATATTTGGATCATGGTTTCTACACCACATTACATTATTTTGAAATAAAAATAATCCAAATGAAAAGTTCTGGCAGAGATACGGAAGCCAATATTATAGGAATGCTGATGGCGCGCTCTGCTTGATATTATCTACAGAACATTAACTCTGGTGAAGGCTACCGAGGCGTATCCTACTCATAACCGTAATGGACAGAGTTTGTATATTAAGCATGATCCAACTTGTCAGAGCAACTCCTGGAGTTTGGAAATGTCCCAACTCAATTACATAGACACCACTCAAGCATGGGGCAAGTGGTGGAATAACTAACAACAAGGTATGAGATTTGCACAGCTAACAAGGAAGGAACCCTGATCATCTCAAAGTCATCTCCTCTCTTCATTTCCTCTTTTCTGATGTTGCCCCTACCCCGCTCTGTCAGACTCTCTCCTACTCTTCAGAGCTTCAAACATTCTCTAAAAGTCCAAATATTCAGAGAAGACCTCCAAAGTGTCCCCAAACAAGACAGTGAACATCTCCTGTGCATGGATCCTGCTGCTGAACCAGACCATCAAAACTCCCTCCTGTTTTGTCTCTATTACTCGTAATGTCCACTTAGACTGTGATCCCTTCCAGGAGCAGGGCCCTCAACACCTTCTGTTCCAGTATAAATATTTGCCATGTTGACTTACCGTATGTATTCACTGTATCTACATTTCTTAGGGCTACAAAATATGTTGCTGCTTTATAAATACATGATAATACGAATTCTATTGATGTTGTGGTTCTATTAATAAAGATTCAAACTTGTATGGATATTAACCACCTATACCATGAGGTCCCTATTAAACCCCATGGTATTCTAAACTATGACCATGGGTCCTTATAGACTCATGTGGTACCTAATAGTAAGCCCTATACCATGGGGGTCTAAGCAGATCCCCATGGTATACTAGGCTATGACTCCATAATAGACCACAATGCATCTAACACCCTATAGCCTCTAACACTAAATACATTAAAAATACTAAATAAAATAAGTAAATTATACCTGTAAGGGAGGAAATTATACAGCTTTCATTTTGGCACCCTTCAGCGAAAATCAACAGTGTTCAAGTTTTTTTGGGAAGAGGGCAATTTCCATGTGCTTAAGATGAGAACAAAGGGCTTCAATCAAGAAAGAAGAGGACTATCGCTTCAATCAACATGGAAGTGCCTGCTTATCCAGGGCTGAAGAGTGAAGAACCTGGGAATCAATGATTGTTTCTGGAGGGCGCCAAAAGCATAGTTAATGTATATTTTCCCTCTTCCTTGCATATTTTTTTTATTTTATGTAAGTTTTTAATGTATTTAGTGCTAGGAACTTTGGGGTCCTTATGGACCTCCATGGTGGTTAAGGTCCATGGAGTCCAATATAGACCCATGTGGTGGTGGGAAGGCTGACATAGGGGTTAAGGTGCCATGGAGGTCCACAAGGACTCCTGTAGTATAGGCATTCATTTGGCATGTCATGGGGGTCCTGCTGTGGGAAGGGGCTTGTATGGATAAGTTGGTATACAGGAAGATATTAGGGCTAGTGTAGTGTGTTCATGTTAGTGGATACCATTCTGTAGAGTTGCTATGAAGACTACTGAGATTCAGAATTGGAGTCTCCTGGCAGGCTGCAAGCCCACATTAGACCCCCTGGGTGAGAGTTTGTAAGTTTTGCAGGATTGTTTTTTGTGGGAACCAAAGAATAGCTTCCCTAATTTGTTTTCCAGCAAGGCAGCCTTCCAAGAGTTCTTACGGGAGCCATGGAATAGAAGCCTAAGACTCGCCCCGATTGGATTTTTCAGCAGGACAATGATCCAAAACATACCTACAAATTCACTCAAAAATGGTTTTCTGACCAATGAGTCAAGCTTTTACAGTGACAATTGTCTAACCCTGACCTAAACACCATTGAAAAGGATAGTCCACAAATGGGGACCAAGGACCAGGAAGGATCTACAGAGGTCATTAAGTGGTTTTCCATGGAAGGAATGATCCATGCCACTTTTTGTTAATAAAAATAATAATTATTATACTTCATTTTGACAGTTATGCCTCACTATTATATACAGTGAATTTTGTGTTCATTTTCTTTTAGTTGAACTGAGCATTAATGTCGATGTTTCTATGTAAAGGTAACACTAACGGTGGAAAGCCTGGGAAGGTGTCACATGTGCTGAGCACGTTGTCTTTCCATGTGTTTTGTGAAGTGTGACTGCACCTATGAAATCTGGCATCTGCCTTTCTGCAGACATGAGAAAAATCCCAGACCCAAACGCGAAAGCGAATCGCTGAGCTGCGTATCAGCCAACCTGGCAGGCTTTGTTCTCAAAAATAGCATTTGTTTGTCTAGTGTAGAAACTGTAAATATTATTAAGTAACTTACAAGCCCTAATGCTGACACTTCTTGCAACAAACAAACAGAGAATATACAGACGATGCTTGTTTACAAACTGTGTTGTAGCAAAGCATTGTGGGTCTCTCTGGAATGGAAGAGGCTATACTCTGTAGCTACATTGCAAAGCACTTGGTTTTATACTGACCAGATTTAAAAATTAAATACACACTGGTGGGTGTAAAAAACAGTATTTTTAAAAAATATTTCTGGTCAACTTAAAGTGGTACAGCGGAAGTTCTAAATATGCATGCCGGATTTTTTATTAGATGAACAAGGCAGCCACCTAAGGGTGCCTCCCTGGAATGGGGAGCCTCATTTGCATTAAAATATATTTACATTTCGATTTGTTTGTTTTACATATAGACCTGCCTTCTCTAGCCAGGTGACATGAGCCAATTCTTTTGTGGGCATGGGGAGGAAGTGGCAGGTTTGCAGTGTGCTGCACTATAATATACATATTTTTATATATATATATTTATATATATATATATATATATATAGTTACATAGTAATTGAGGTTGAAAAAGTACTTTTAGTCCATCAAGTTCAACCTCAAAAGTTTGCATACCCTGACAGAAATTGTGAAATGTTTGCATTTATTTTGAAAATATGACTAATCATGCAGGATATCGAAGGATAGGGATCATATGAAGCCAATTATTATCATATAGTTGTTTGGCTCCTTTTTAACCATAATAATGACAGAAATCACCCAAATAGCCTTGATCAAAACTTTACATACTCTTGAATGTTTGTCCTTGTTACAGACACACAAGGTGATACACACAGGTTAAAATGGCAAGTAAAGGTTATTTTTTTAAATTGTAATTAGTGTCTGTGTATAAATAGTCAATGAGTTTGTTAGCTCTCACATGGATGCACTGCGCAGGCTAGATACTGAGCCATGGGGAGCAAAAAAAACTGTCAAAAGAACTGCGTAACAAGGTAATGGAACGTCATAAAGATGGAAAAGGATATAAAAAGATATCCAAAGCCTTGAAAATGCCAGTCAGTATTGTTCAATCACTTATTAAGAAGTGGAAAATTTGGGGATCTCTTGATACCAAGCCATGGTCAGGTAGACCAAGAAAAATTTCACAACAGCCAGAAGAATTGTTCGGAGTAGAAAGAAAACCCCACAGGTAACCTCAGGAGAAATACAGGCTGCCCTGGAAAAAGGCGGTGTGGTTGTTTCAAGAAGCACATTACGACGATACTTGAAAAAAAAATTAGCAGCATGGTTGAGATGCCAGAAAGAAGCCTTTACTGCGCCAATGCCAGAAGAAAGCCTAGTTACAATATGCCCGACAACACCTTGACGCGCCTCACAGCTTCTGGCACACTGTAATTTGGAAGGAAGAGACCAAAATAGAGCTTTATGGTCACAACCAGAAAGTGCTATGTTTGGAGAGGGGTCAACAAGGCCTATAGTGAAAAGAATACCATCCCCACTGTGAAGCATGGTGGTGGCTCACTGATGTTTTGGGGGATGTGTGAGCTCTCATGCCATGGGGAATATTGTGAAAATGTATGGCAAGATGGATGCAGCATGTTATCAGAAAATTCTGGCAGACAATTTTAATTCTTCTGCACGAAGGCTGCGCATGGGACACTCTTGGACTTTCCAGAATGACAATGACCCTAAGCACACGACCAAGCTGACCCTCCAGTGGTTACAGCAGAAAAAATTGAAGGTTCTGAAGTGGCCATCACAGTCTCCTGACCTTAATATCATCAAGCCACTCTGGGGAGATCTCAAACGTGCGGTTCATGCAAGACGACCAAAGACTTTGCATGACCTGGAGGCATTTTGCCAAGATGAATGGGCAGCTATACCCTTCAAGAATTAGGGGCCTCATAGACAACTATTACAAAAGGTTGCACGCTGCCCTTGATACTAAAGGGGGCAATACACAGTATTTAAAACTAAACGTATGCAAAACTTTGGATCAGGACCATTTGGGAGATTTCGGTTATCATTATGATTTAAAAAGGAGCCGAATAACAATGTTATAATAAAGGGCTTCATATAATCACTATCCTTCAATAAAATATTTTTTTTTTGCATGATCAGTCATATTTTCAAAATAAATGCCAAAATGTAACAAATTGTGCCACAGTATGCAAACTTTTGAGGACAGCTGTGTATATATATATATATATATATATATATATATATATATATATATATATATATATGCTGGTGGAGCAACATGGTGGCAGGGATACAGACATGCAAATGGCTTGAACAGCCATTGGGCAGCTAAGGAGTTGGTGCTTAGGGGCTACAGATATTATTATTATTATTATCATTTATTTGTAATCCTCCAACATATGCCTTAGAGCAAAACATAAGTTGTGATCAAGGCAAAACAATATTAACACATTACAAAGATGTATTTGAGCTTAAAATCCAGTGGCCATAGTGCTTTTCCCAAAGCACATTGCAAGATTGAAAACTCGCAGACTTACCATCTAAAGGTTTAGGGAGTGGTACAGGAGGATGGGAAATGCAGTTTGCATGTTAAGGAGGGCGGTTAAAGGGTTATTTAAACAGGTGTGTTTTTAGTGAGGTTTTGAAGGATTTGAAGCAAGAGGATAGTCTAGTGGAGTGAAGCAAGGAGTTCCAGAGGGCCACAGCATACAGCTTTTGGTATTCCAAGGTGGTCTCCCACCCAAGTACTGACCAGGCCCAACCCTTCTCGGCTTCAGGGTGGTGTGACCTCCCTGGAATTGAACCCAGGTTGCATCAATAAAAGCACAGAATCCTAACCAGTGGACCATCCGGGAACCCGTAATACCTTTTGGTATTTTAAAATTTTAATTGAACGGCAGAATAATCTGTCAATGTTAATAGTTAAAACAATAAATTATTAAATGTGTCTTTTTACCCGTCTGTTAATATCTTTAGTTACTGTTAATGCTTTGTATACTCCCAGAAACCTTATACTTTGGCATTATAATATATATGGAGTAGTGGTGGAATATTCAACTAACTAATATCACATTCCTTCCAAAGCGGTGGCAACACATTACATCACTAATATAGTTTCTGTACTGCGAGCTTGTGTGTAACTCTCGCAAAGTTTGTCAGTTGCCAAAAGTTGAGAGTTGCTCTCATTGCGAAGCTCGCAAGTGAGAGGGAATGAGAGAGGGAGGGGAGAGAAGGAGGGGAGAAGAGGTGGGAAGGACTCAGGAGGGAAGAGAGATTGCATGCTGGGGGGGGGCACAGAAACGCAGGGAAGAGAGGGGGGAAGAGATACAGGGGAGAGAGAGAGGGAAGAGACACAGGGGAGGGAGAGGGGGCAAAGAGACACAGGGGAGGGAGAGGGGGAAAAGACATAGGGGATGGAGGAGGGAATACAGGGAGTGCAGAATTATTAGGCAAGTTGTATTTTTGAGGATTAATTTTATTTTTGAACAACAACCATGTTCTCAATGAACCCAAAAAACTAATTAATATCAAAGCTGAATATTTTTGGAAGTAGTTTTTAGTTTGTTTTTAGTTTTAGCTATTTTAGGGGGATATCTGTGTGTGCAGGTGACTATTACTGTGCATAATTATTAGGCAACTTAACAAAAAACACATATATACCCATTTCAATTTTTTTATTTTTACCAGTGAAACCAATATAACATCTCAACATTCACAAATATACATTTCTGACATTCAAAAACAAAACAAAAACAAATCAGTGACCAATATAGCCACCTTTCTTTGCAAGGACACTCAAAAGCCTGCCATCCATGGATTCTGTCAGTGTTTTGATCTGTTCACCATCAACATTGCGTGCAGCAGCAACCACAGCCTCCCAGACACTGTTCAGAGAGGTGTACTGTTTTCCCTCCTTGTAAATCTCACATTTGATGATGGACCACAGGTTCTCAATGGGGTTCAGATCAGGTGAACAAGGAGGCCATGTCATTAGATTTTCTTCTTTTATACCCTTTCTTGCCAGCCACGCTGTGGAGTACTTGGACGCGTGTGATGGAGCATTGTCCTGCATGAAAATCATGTTTTTCTTGAAGGATGCAGACTTCTTCCTGTACCACTGCTTGAAGAAGGTGTCTTCCAGGAACTGGCAGTAGGACTGGAGTTGAGCTTGACTCCATCCTCAACCCGAAAAGGCCCCACAAGCTCATCTTTGATGATACCAGCCCAAACCAGTACTCCACCTCCACCTTGCTGGCGTCTGAGTCGGACTGGAGCTCTCTGCCCTTTACCAATCCAGCCACGGGCCCATCCATCTGGCCCATCAAGACCCACTCTCATTTCATCAGTCCATAAAACCTTAGAAAAATCAGTCTTGAGATATTTCTTGGCCCAGTCTTGACGTTTCAGCTTGTGTGTCTTGTTCAGTGGTGGTCGTCTTTTAGCCTTTCTTACCTTGGCCATGTCTCTGAGTATTGCACACCTTGTGCTTTTGGGCACTCCAGTGATGTTGCAGCTCTGAAATATGGCCAAACTGGTGGCAAGTGGCATCGTGGCAGCTGCACGCTTGACTTTTCTCAGTTCATGGGCAGTTATTTTGCGCCTTGGTTTTTCCACACGCTTCTTGCGACCCTGTTGACTATTTTGAATGAAACGCTTGATTGTTCGATGATCACGCTTCAGAAGCTTTGCAATTTTAAGAGTGCTGCATCCCTCTGCAAGATATCTCACTATTTTTGACTTTTCTCAGCCTGTCAAGTCCTTCTTTTGACCCATTTTGCCAAAGGAAAGGAAGTTGCCTAATAATTATGCACACCTGATATAGGGTGTTGATGTCATTAGACCACACCCCTTCTCATTACAGAGATGCACATCACCTAATATGCTTAATTGGTAGTAGGCTTTCGAGCCTATACAGCTTGGAGTAAGACAACATGCATAAAGAGGATGATGTGGTCAAAATACTCATTTGCCTAATAATTCTGCACTCCCTGTAGACATGGGAGGGAGAGGGGGAAAGATACAGGGGAGGGAAAGGGGAAAGAGACACAAGGTAGGAGAGGGGGAAGAGACACAAGGGAGGGAGGGGGAGAGGTGGGAAGAGACACAAGGGAGGGAGAGGGATAAGAGACACAAGGGAGGGAGAGACACAGGGGAGGGAGACGGGGGAAGAGACAAAATGGAAGGAGAGTGAGGAAGAGACACAAGGGAGGGAGAGTGGGGTAGAGACACAAGGGAGGTAGAGGGCGGAGAGACACAGGGGATGGAGGAGGGAATAGACATAGGAGGGAGAGGGGGCAAAGAGACAGAGGAGAGGGAGAGGGGAAAGATACAGGGGCGGGAGAAGGGGAAGAGACACAAGGGAGGGAGAGGGGGAGAGACGCAGAGGAGGGAGAGGGGAAGAGACACAAGCGAGGGAGAGGGGGGAGAGACACAGGGGAGGGAGAGGGGGAGAGAAACAGGGGGATAAAAATCTAATATTATCCCATTGTTTGTGAAAGGCAATTGATTATAGAGTCATAGTATACTGTATTTTGGATGCTTCTAACAAAAATAGTGTGTTAGGTGTGGATTATTTCTTGTTTATTTCAAATGTATTTATTTTTCTCCCTTGTGTCTTGTGTGACAATCTAAGCAGTGGAGGAGCTAGTGAATGGAGGGCCTGGTGCAAAATAATTTTGGATCCGCCTTTGCATCTCTATATCAGATAGGTGATGCAAAGAAGACCAACAAATAAATGTAGCTGATTAAATCACCCAAAGGGTGATCAGATCACCTTTCTATAAAAATAATTACCCAACTAAACTTAGAGACCTGCTTTACTCCAAGGCATCTACACTGTTGTGGGCCCCGGTGCTTTACACCTGCTGCACCATCAGTAGTTCTGCCAGTAAATCTCAGTGGGTTAAGGGTAAAAGAAGAAGGGACTGTAAGTACTGGAAGAGCACCATGCCTTAAACAGATAACTGATTTATTATGGATACATACAATCGTGCCATATATACACTTTGCCTACAGCAATCTATCTTTTGTGTGGGCTAATTAATGACAACTTTAATATAAAAATACATAGATGTGTAGGGGGCACCCAAGGATTATTTGCCTAGGGGCACTACAGATGTAAATGTAACCTTGATAGTCTTAAGATGTAATTCTGTAACAGCTGTATAAATCGGTGCTTTCTTCAGAGTCAAAACAACCCTCATCCTCATCAGTGTATTAGGCCCACATCCTCAAAACGCGACTCTAAATGCCGGAATCGGTACTTGACTCCTTAAAATAAACAACATATTACCTAAAAGGTTTGTGGAAGTGGTAGGAACTTTATATGTTCTGTGCACAAAGCGGATCTAATTACCTGATGTACGTCTCGCACTCCAAACATAGCGCTAATCGCTGTTATCTTATTAATAATACTGTTTTATACAATTATTATATTCTTAAGAACGTTTTTAATTTCTATTTGTGTTTTTTATATCATATTATTAGCAGCCTTATTAAATTTGCGATTCGGCCAATTGAATAGGGCCCTATATAAGCACAGAGCATATTTTTTTTTTACAGAAGTTTTTTAGTTTGTGAACTTCTATCCAAAAGCAAGATCTTCACTAACTAAAAACTTCTGTAAAATAATATGCTATGTGATTATATAGAGCCCTATTCAATTGGCCGAATCGCAATTTAATAAGGCTGTAAATGTTTAAGTACATTTTATATAAATGCGTTTTTATGTATATTTGTTTACGTTTTAATTTACTTGTATCTTGTTTATATCTTTATTGGCACCATTTTTACTTATTTTTTTATGTATGATAAGTATTTTCTTTATATTTTATATTAAAGGGCTACAGCAGTATGATAGAATAAAAATATAATTATTTGCAATAAAATGTTGTTAAATAGGAAAACATCTTTGAATTTACTACATTTTGTCTGTCACTCAGATCAAGATCCTCCCGCTGGAGTGGTCTTGTTTGATAAGTGGATTTGTGGCTTTATTTTGCCCATAACTCCTGTGGTATCAATAGACATGGGCTATTTACAGACTGACAGCTCAGAAGTTATATGCAAAAGGGAGCCATTAATTAAGGAGCCAATCGTTAACATACCAGAGGTTAAATCTGTTCATAAAAGGAGGTTGGACATAACATAATGGACATAGTGATAAGGGAATTCTAAGGTTGGGAGATACTAGTGGTGTCGGGCCCACATGGAAGGGGCCCTACCTGGCGTAAAGGGGGGGGGGGGTTAATTATTGGAGAGGTGCAGATAATTAATTTATTAATTAATCTATTGACCCCTACCATATATATAAAAAAGTTGCAAGGGGGGCCCAAATAATTTTGCACTGGGGACCTCCATTTACTAGCTCCACCGCTGGGAGATGGGCCCTCAGGGAAATATGGACCATGAGCATGTTGTGGGACAGTCTGATATGAAATTGGGAATTTGTTCCAGGGCAGGAGTGAGATTGAGGGACTTTGGGAATTGACCCTGACTTGGTGGCGATTACAATACGCCAAGGCAAAGACATGTAGGTACAATTGTTAAGAATTTTAAACTATTTCTATATGAGTTTGTTGCTCTTTAATATTTTATAAACCAAGAATTCAGGATTCTTTATCGGCCCCTTTAGTGCTTTACCCCTTCTAGATTGCTACCTGGTGGTGAAAGGGCTTGTGTACCTCAATGAATTTGTGAGCTATACAATGTAGGGTCACCCAAGATGGGCACGTCATAGCAGAGAGGTTAAAAAAATGGGGAACGAACTGGCAACCCACTCTAGTATCTTTGCCAAGCAAATCATATAGATAAGCACAACCAGTAACACAGACAAATGTGCCTGGTGGTGCGGTCCATGTGGTCACCGAGAGCTGGACACAACTGAAGGACTGACCAACAACACTGAATAAAGTTATAACTCACTAAACAGAGTGTGGAATTAAAAAAAAAAATAATAATTTAAATACTGACTGCGGCAAAATATAGAAACTAGTAAGGAAAAACTCTTATATTTGGATTGGATAAATAGGACAATATAGCATATAGTACTATGACCTTGAATCGGGTTCCTCCTGAACTGACAAGCGGCCCCCTTGAGTTTTACCAAAATGAGATTTCACCTTAAAGAATGAAAGAGGTGCTTCACACTAAGGGCAGTCAGATTGTGGAACTTGCTACCAAAGGAGGTTGTGACAACAGATTAAATCAGTCACAGGTATACAGAACAGGTAAGAAGTTGATTAAAGGTAATCTAATGTGATTAGGAGTTTATTTTCTCCAAAATTAGACAACTGACAATGTTTCAATGTTTGTTTGTTTGTTTGTATTTTTGTTTATTTGTCTTTTTTCTGGATCAATTCACATAATACAGGGATCAGAGGAGATCTGAACAGGCTGACTTGGTGGTCTCCAAGTTTCAATCTCCATTACTATCTTCACTATCATGTTACTGTGTTGAGTAACTTTAAAATGCACCTTTAGTCCCATATTCACAGCACATTGCTTTGGAGCTCTTTGTGGCTTCAAAAGAATCCAAGATTCATTTTGCATAATATGTAAATGTCCACTGCAATACACTAAAATCATGGGCTTCGGGTTAAATTGAGCTATTGTTGTTTACGGGAGCCCATAATGGAGCCCGTAAACTAATTTACTATTTAATTGGCGTTTTTTTGCAAGCCGCAAACAATCTACAGGTTACGGGCTGAAAATCCCTGCAGTTGTCAAGATCGTAACTTACACCCCATCTAAGCCTTTGATCTGTCACGTCCGCAAGAGTTACAATCGTAAATCACTATTCAATTGCTACAATTCCCCAAGCCCGCAAATATTTTCACACCCATAAATGTCAAATGTAGAAGAAAATCCTACAGGTACCAGATAGGACTCGCAAGGGGGTTAAAGACCTGATCGTAGCAATGTAATAAAATAAAAAATAAAAACTGCACTTTAAAAGACGGGGAAAGCGATGAAAGACATAAGAATTAATTGCACAACAGTCTCGAGCTCACAAATCTGCAATAAACAAATATTTTTTTTTTTTACATTTTATTTTCATGTTAGATTGATCCCAGGAATCAAGGAGTTCATTCATATCAGGCCACCTACATGGACTAGAACAGTATTGTTGTTCATTTTTATTATTTTGTATATTGTGAGTCTGATCGCATATCGGACCCCTAAACGCTAATTGATTGACATGTTACCTCCATGTTTTACTGACGTAATGATGACGGTCTCATTTTCTATTGGGTGTTTCTAAATGGGTAGTTACGGCCTTGCTTAATTGATCATATTTCCGCCCTGAAATGCTACATATGAGTGCATGGTTTACGGTTTCGGCTTTCGGCCATAAGTTGCGGCCTTGTTCAATTGAATAGCACCGTAATTGGGGCTTGTACTTTATCATTATTATTTCCTTGGTGCCTAAAGCATGTTAGATAGAATTATTAATAGCTTACCTTACGATGCCAGAGTCCAGATCCTCTCCGTTCACCTTTATTTGTTGCCCAGGCATATTAGAAGAAGGGAGTTCCCTTTACATTAAGGGAATGCTGTCTGGAGAGCTCAGCCATGCACCTTCAGGACTTTTCTCGCTGCCCCTATTCTTTGGAACTCCTTGCCTTGCTCCACTAGACTACCCTCCTGTCTCAAAACCTCCAAAACATCACTAAAAACTCATCTATATAAAGAAGCTCATCACCTTCAGCATTAATATGTACAATGCATTTACGATTTTTTAATCTTGTGTTGGTGCTTTAGGGAAACTACTTTGTATGTTACATTCTCAGCCCAAACACAGGGCCCTCGATTCTTTTGTAATGTGTTAAACTGTTTTTTGACTTGTAGTTAAACCCTGTATAATGCTACGGAAAATGCTGACACTTTACAAGAATGGGTTAATAATAATAATTTGAGCCAATATCGTTATTTAAAATTGGTGGTTTGGCTTTTGTGTAGTTCTGTTAAAGGGGGCTATATTTCCCACAATGCTGTGTGCATTGTTTTTAATTACTAAAATCTCAACTCATTGACTTGACCTCATGGACCGCAACACATCATGGTGATCCACTTGGTTTTACAGTTCCTTCTCCAGTGGGACACAGCTCCTGGTGTTCCTAGGTGATCCCCCAATTACTGACCAGTCCCAACCCTGTGTGGCTTCAGGGTGGTGTAACCTCTGGGTTCCCTGACTGGAACTGAACCCAGGTCACATTGGTGAAAGCACCAAATCCTAACCACTGGACCACCAGGGAACCAGGAGTGATAGAGGAGAAGCAGATTAATATCACTATGTGTAAGTGTTAGAACAAGGGGTTTATGTGCCAGGTTAGATGTTATTGATGAAACCTCTTAGTAAAGTAAATAAGTTCAGGTTGATAAAAACTCCATAGTGTCCTAGGGATTTTCTAAAATATTAGTGTAGCCCTTAAACAAACTGGACCTATCCAGGAGGTTATTAGGAGAATTAATTACATATTAATAAATGAGAGATTAACGTGTGCTATTTTACACACAATGCCACAATTTTATAGGACTTGGAATCCCTGGTTGGAATCGCCTCTTAGCGCTCTATTGACTTGATTGAGGTTGCAAACCTATCATAATTTAGTAGGAGGAGGATTCGGGGTGGAGGAGGCTCAGGAGGAGGTCCTGGAAACTCTGGCTCACGAGGGCTATTGGACAAGAGGTAATAATTTTCTTGCCTTGTTGTAAATATAAGGAATTGTATTACTACTGAATTTTAGTCTAAAATGCAAAAATAGAAGACTCTCTATGCAATCTAATTTGAAAGCTGGGTTGGACATTACTGAAAAGTAGCTAACCCTCTCTTAAAGAGTTTCTACGTTTGGAGGTTTAGCTGTGATAAAAAATCAACTGTTTATAAATGTACAGTTATATCTCTGTGCCTTCTCTTTCTTCCTTGATCTTTTTTTTCTTTTCTTTTGTTATTTCTTTTTTTATTATGTTTTTTGTTCTTGTTTCAAAATTATTGTTACTGTTTCATAATAATAGAAAATACAAAATGGAAAGGATATACTAATGTACTGAATACATGGCATTTATGTTAATGAAAATCTAGAATGTTAGTTCTAGCTACTGTTCTATTGTGTTGGAACATTGTGTATACCTTTCAATAAAAATAAAATAAAAAAAAACAAAAAAAAAAACACTTGACCCATCTGAATAATAGGAGCCATGATAAGCCAAAAGGTGGCTGAAAGAGAGACAAAACTGCACCTATCATGATATAGCCAGCAACCCCTAACCCTTCATGGTTGAATCATAGTTGGGGAGGTTGACTTATTTCCATTTTGGCTAGACTACATTGCTTCTTGATATTTTCCTTGGACTAAACTACAATACCAGTATAATTTGTTTCTTGCACTTAAAATAAAAAATTACAGTACCTTCTCGGACTAGACTACAGTACCAATAGATTTTGTTTCCTGGACTAAACTACTATTCCCAATAGAATTTGTTCCAATACTAAACTACAATACCAAGATATTTTTTTCTTCAGTATCATTACATTGTGTCTTGCTTTAACCTACTTTTTTTCTTGGAATTTACAACCAAAGATTGCTTTCTTCAACTATACTACAACACCAAAAAAATGTTCCTGACTAATACTAACAGAATTTTCTTAGTCAAAATTACAATCCCAGTAGAGTTTTTGAACTACACTGCAGATCTAATACAGTATATTTCCACTGACTACACTACAGTACCAATAGATTTCTACCATATACTAAACTGTGTTTTTTTATAGACTAAACTACTACAGAGATAAACACTTTCTTGGAATAAACTAAAGTCATTATTAATATTTCTTATATAAAACTATGTTATAAACTGTTTTGATCGGACTGAACTACAGTGCCAATAGATTTTGGGTGTGCTTGGACTGAACTACAATGGCAATTTATATTTACTCGGGCTAAACTACAGTACCAATAGATTATTTTTCTTAGTCTTAACTTTAATTTCAATACATTTTCCATGGATACATCCTTTTGTTCCTGTCACAAATATCACAAAACTCACAGATTTTCATGTTTCAATATTATTTTTATTAACACACATTTACACACTAAATTGGTAATAGCTACTGTTTTTATATCAGGAAAAGAAAATAAATTAAAAAATTAGGGGATGGAAAGAAAAGGCCAAAAAAGAGATAGAGAAAGAGCAAAGAATGTTTTTATCCCTTTTATCGATGGTCGTTGTGCGGCTGATAAAAGTCTATATGAGATATCCGCCCAACTGGACATTTTTCTCTCATTCTTTTCCATAACAAGTGCATGTTTTTCTCTTTCTCTGGGTTACATGGTATCCCAGTCATCACCTGGCCTATATGTTAACAGCTCTATAATAAGCTCCATGATGTCTGAGCGAGCTCTCTCGGATTCACAGTTTATTTTTCTTTTTTCCGTTTTTTGACTCTGGAAAGTCAGTGGGAGTTTTAGAGTTTGAGCCTCGGAATCCACCAGCCTAGTCATTGGACGTAACATCAATGTCTTCTCCATTGGGTTGCTTGGTGGCCAATCGCCACCTGTTGATGTGGTGTGACCCTTTCTTCTTCTGGTCAGAGTCTGGTCCCTCTTCTTCCAACTTTTGTCTCTTATATTTTGTTCTCCTGTTCTGGAACCAAACCTTCACCTGTTGGGTTAGATGAGACAGAATGAATTCATTAGAAGATAGTTTCATATAAAGGGAAAACAGAAGCACATTTTTTAACAATTAGCCAAAATAAGTTTATTCCTCAAAATTAATACAACTTTGCTTTGATATTATTTTTAAAAATCTAATTAAATAACATGTATGCATATTGTCCCAGTGTGTTTTTAGTTCTCATCCTACATGTCGCCTCCTTTGATCAGGTGGATTTTTATCTTGCCTAAAGGTTTGCCATATGTTGCTTCTATAGACTCTGCTCAAGTAGTGTATAGATCAATTAACTGAGAAAAAAATCACCAGTGAACAGAGGCAAAAAAAAGTTGTGGTAGAATAATTCAATCACAGTTGACATCTCAAGACCCTAAACCCATCTATCATTTGGAGAAGTAGTACCATGTAAAGGAGAGGTGGAGAGAACATTTGTGGGCCATAATGTGACTAATGTATACCTCTTCTAGTATATTTGAATATAGTGGACATGATTTAAACTTTCCGTTATAGCATGTATTGAGAAAAAGGTTGGTGGGTGATGGACTGTGGACCCAAAACAAGGGCTGGCTAGGGGTGGGTACATGCTTTTTTCTTCGTAGTTAGGATTCATACTCTCATCATGTCTGCACCCAAGGGCTGTATTGGGCAGCCATGCTGTCTTGACCTATTATAGCTTTAAGAGGTTAGATACTCTAATTAATCATATTTTAGTTGTCCATCTTTTGAAATGCAGAAAGAATATAACCTTTTTTTGCTAATACAGAAAGAAGAAAACATAACATTAAATATAAAGACACCAGCAGCATGAGATGGACTGATGACTGCTGGAGAAGAAGGTGGAAACGAGGGGGGGGGGAGTGAAATAATATCATGCGCGAAATTAAAAAAAAAACATATATTTCAAACAGAATCTACTGGGTGAGAACTCAGCGTGATGGCAATTATACACATTGACTAATTCCAAGATATGCAGTGTGAACCACAAACTCTCATTTGGCCACAATCCATGGGAATGTGAAAATGCAAACTGCATATTTAATACTCCAGTTCTGAGATGCAAGAGAACATTTTCATCTCTGCAAGAAACGGCAATGAGATTAGAGAGGTAACTAGCCCAGACTGAGGCTGAGACACCAAGGACAGAACTGAACAACACAACGAGATGGAATATAATACACTGGCAAATAAGCATTGCTTGGTCCATCAACTGTAGCCATTTTATAATGTCAGATTTAACCTTGACTAATTATGAATAACCTCACATTTATTATACACATTTAGTTTTACATTATTTTATTTTTTTGTATAGAATTGCAGACTATTGTAGTGCTCTTAAAGGTCTGTACCTCATATATGGAGATAATTTCAGAAGGTCCTCTAGAATCTGTCACCTACTACAACCAAAACCATTTTATTATACTCTGACAAATATGTGTTGCTATAAAAAAATATTTGAGGCTCTGGCCCATAACAAAACCCAACAAAGCCCAAATCATATCCCAGCACATACACTATGGACTATGCTACACACAAAAAGTGGTCCAAAAATAGTAATATGAAGTCACGCTCATTGCAGGCCGCAAATGCGGAGGTGGAGGCTCTACGGCGCCTCCCTCTTGCTATAAAAACCGCCAAGAAAAAAAAAAATATGACTTAGAAAAAAAAACCTTGCAGGATGAGAAAATAGGGACTTATAAAAAAAAAAAAAAGGCAGCGGGACTTAGAATAAAAAATACAAGGTCGCAAAAATACGAAGTTAACGTCCGAAACGCGTACATCCAAAAACAACGAAAACACAGCAAAATAACAATAAAACATTACAAAAAAACACACAGAGCACTTGGGACAGCCAGCACGTCTGGGAGTGAAATTGCACGCGAATTTAAGTCAAATTTAAGCATTTTCGCCACAAAATGAAACAAAATGGCGGCAGAAAAAGATGAAAACAAGGCTACACGACCCCTAACCACGCAAAACACCGCCAGGCAAATAAGACTTATACCCAGGAACGTATGAGGTACAAAATACACTATTAGGAAGGACCCAATGAAGGTGCTCAGCGAGAGGCTCGCAATGAGCGCTGAAGGTACTCAGAGGACCAAAAGCTTTACTTTGTGTGGCAAACAGCATTTCCTGCCTTACAATTTTATTGCTGTAATTTATGACGGGCAGGTCGTTAGTCTATTTATAAAGTATAATTAATATGGAAGACTTAATGTAGTAGTAAATTAGTAAAATTCCAAGATTGCCTCTTGTAGTTGTCTAAGTGCGGTGAGCCAAATGCTAACAATGTCCCTATAACACAACCACTGGGAGCCTTCTTCAAGTAACCACCAATCAATAAAATTTGTTCTACACACTGGACTTTCTGAATATGGCATCCATTTTTTTTCCCTACTCTTCTTTAATGGCCCAATGAATAAATATTGTTTAGTCTAAGGTGAGAGTTAGTTATGCTCCCGCTCATGTAATACTTAAAATATTGCTAAGCTTTAAGTATTTTATACAATGACTTACAATGCTCAGTATTATTGTATTGCCCTTTTTTTCAATTACAATGTAAAATAGAGATATAGGCATTGGCAGCAGATTGACATCACTTGGCTTTAACCTACCATTTTATTATTACTATTATTGGCATCCCACAGGTATTCTCACACCCTCATATATAATATTTCATTTTGATGTAATCAAGTTCTGCCTTGATATGATAACTTTGTTAACAATTGAGCTGGATCTTTAATAATATGTAATATTATGTGTATTAAAACAATTGATCCTGACTGGATTGTCATTGATAATTTTCCTGCATTATATTCAATTATTTGTCTGTTCTGCAGTAGATAAACAAGTCCTTGGGATGAAGTTACAGGGGACCTTGTAATGGGGAGATTACACAGGACATTAGTCCCTGTAATCCCATGTTTGAAAGACAGATTAGCATGGTTTGGATCACCTGTGTAAATAAGCAGTGTAATAATCAGGAACCCAGAGCTTTGGATCATAGTTGAAAAGGTGAGACATATAAGGAATTAGCAGGAAACCATTCAAAGAAAGAAAAGCATTGAGAAGGCATCTGACCTCCAATTGTCTTTCTCGTCACCTCTTCATCAGTGTGAGACATCAGACGAACAGTATTCACATGTTGGATCCCCACCCCTCTCCTTTGTGTTTATGGCTCTGGTTTTTGTAAGGAAACGTGGGCATTTTGGGAAATAGAAACAGCTTTGAAGACGTTTCGGGTCATATCACTAGTGACAAAGGCCTTTGACCTTCTAAGCTCACATCTGTTCTTTCAGCACAGATATCTCTCTAAATTGTTTTGTCTCACACCACTGGTCAGATATTTACCAGGTCCTTCTCACATATCTGTATCAGTAGTAGCGAACAGGGCATTTGGTATCAAAATTTAGTTCAATATCTAAGATGTTCAGGATGTGTAAAGTCAAGGGGGAAATAAGACTGGTGGCTCAAGTTTCATTTGGTAGACTTGTGATGATAAGCAGTGGATCATCTACTACCTATCAAGCCATGGCATAAACACGTGTTAGTCTGACTACCTGTGAGCTAGTAAGGAAACTAGTGAGGCCTTCCAATGACAAAGACTTATCCAACTCCTTATGTTATTTCAGGAAATCTCTTTTTCATGCGAGAGAAGTCTTGGAATTTTGTTGAGTTTTCTTCATTTTTCTTCAATTAAAAATTAGAAGTTTGATAACTCTCTCTTATTGGAAAGACTCTCACCGTACTGAATACATGACAATGATTGGACTCTCGCTTATGATGTTTGTTATATTGAGTATTCCTGCCCTGGGTACACGAACTCTCATATTTGTGTTGTTACTCTCCGATAATGTCTCATTATAGCACTCTCAAATATTCTTCACAGTTAGGAAAAAACCATTAACACTTAGTAAATAATTTGATGTATGATAAATATAACAGGTGCCCACTATTTCGGCACCGGTTACAATATAATGTAATATAGTAATGAGCTGTGTCTAATTATTGTTTATTGAAATATTTGGACGTTCTTTGTATAGCCTATTGAGAGGTTATTTGATAAAGGAAGAGTCATCAAGATGTGGGTGCATTATTTATAAATCCTCTCTATCCCTGATGATCTGCCATTCATCATCCAGTCTCCCACTTGACCCCAAAAAAGTAGATTATGAGGCCATACATTGAAACTGCAGCATATATATTATTATTTTTATTTTTTAGGGGTTATGATGGAAAAGATGGGAGATGAGTGTATATTGGATGGATCAGCTATAAATGGATTTAACTCTACATGATATACATCTCAGATGAATGTAATGCCTTGGCCTCCAGTCAGTAATGGCACTTGCCCTTAACTTCTTCAAGTATTTGCTGCCTATTTGCATATTGACCTTTCTATAGTCAACATAGACTGTGCGACATGTTCACCAGTTAGTAACACTCCATAAGGCAGCTTCCAAAGGCAGAGAGACATTTTACAACTTAATCCCGTGCCTCCTGTTTATCCCTACATTCTCCTTCCAGTCTATACTTCCTATTATTTACATAAACCTTATATTTCCTGTGAAATTGCAACCTTCCATTGCCAACTTGAACAGAGTGTGATTTCATTTGATAATATCTAGTTTCTTTGTGTTTGTTTATGTTTACTTTCCTCCTGGCATCTTCTGCTTCCTGTATGTTTATGTTTACCATTCCATAGCTTGGACCCATTTCCTGTGCAGTCATCTTTATTTGTGCTTTTTCGTTTATCAGTCTTCTTTCCTTCGTGGCAAAGCTATGTATTTTTAGTAGTTTAGTACAATACAAAATTAAACTGAAATGTGTTCAAAATAAATTAACTACGAAAGTCATCATATGTAGCTGTCAAATTTTAAGACTCCCTAGATTAATGAAAAACTCATTAATGTACGACAAATCTGTGGGCAATCACAATATATGGAATCAGATGAGGTGCATAAAGAGGTTCTAACCCAAAGTTATAGGTAACTAGTAAGAAAGCACCTTGTATTTTGGAGAACTGATCTCCAAAAGGACAAAATAAATTGGTGCATGGTCTAAAACATGGAGGAAAGACTTTATGATATTAAAGAGAAGAAAGAAGGTAACGTGAAAGATTCCTTCAAATATATTAAGGGATTTAATAGAGTTCAGGATGGAAGTATATTCCACAAAGAGAGAGAAAAAAGTGAAGTTCGATCTGTAGAACATTCCCAAGTAATTTGCAAATATCTTGTTTAACAGACAGGTTAATAGATAAGTAGAATATCCTTCTAGTGGGAAGGAAAGGGATGGATATACTTAACGAATCATAGAATTCATCACCTGGAAGGTACATAAGGCTATAGTTAAGATGAATTAGACTTTTTAGGTAGGACTAGATGGACATATCTATCTTCCTATCAACCTTAAAATTCATCTTTCTATTAAAAGCTAGACTGCGGAAAATCTAATTAAGCTTTGGGTTTTATAAGCACTTCTTTAAGCTGAACAGACGCTGGTTTAGGTGACAGTAATTCTACATTACTTTAACCGATTCTCCCACCTTGGGCGTTCTTTTCTGTCAAAAATTCTAATTTATACAGACGTCGGGCCTGCGAGGCAAACTTCCCGCTATATAGCACTGCTGTGCCATTTGCATACCCATTAGTGTATCAGCCAATGGTTTGTCAGAGACTACCACCAGCATTCTCACCCCTCCCATAAATATGCTAATACCTTTGCGCTCAAACTGGCGGACAAAGCTGTATTTTTATATTCCTGGCAAATGAAAGAGGCTCGAAAAACACTAAAAGGTGGGGAAGTGTTTAAAGGTGCACTGTAGCATATGGTGGGAACATTATCGACAAATATATTAGTTTAGGTTGTAATACATTTTAAATACTCTTGAAGAAGAAGCTGTTGAAGTTGCAAAAGCTGTGAACACGAAACTTTAAAGAATTCACGTTTTTTTAAACTCATTTAACTCCATAAATTAGATTTTTTTAGGCCAAAAGTGACACTTTGAAAGATATGTTCGGTATATGAATAATAGTACTTGTCACTTTATATTTAGCACTTTATTTCATATTCTAGTCACCAATTTTGTGATTATATTGCCACTTAGCACTTTATATGGTTTGTCTAAAAAGGGCAGAGTTTACATTGTTGGGATACCATATTAGTCAATCCAATATTTCTGTTGCTCCTCTGCAGCCTATGTTTACATATTTTAATATGGATTTTACCTATTAATAAAAGTTAAGTTTTATTATTTAGTTTATTCTCTCTCTTTTTTTAAATTAGGATCACTAGGTGTGCCCTATAATAGGATCTTTTTTCTTTCCTATACAAAAGTAACACTTGTTTAATTATAATAGTTATATTATAGATGGAGGGGAAAAGATTATGTGAGATCATCAATTTGAACCTTTTATGATTTTCTTTAATCCATTTTGTATGTGTTGATCATCAAAAGTCCAACAAAAACAGCACCAAACCCTTTTATAAGAAGCCTCATACAGTATGCAGACATATCAATTATATTCTGAATAAAAAATCTGGAAGTCATTTATATTTTGATCAATGTCATATTAAAGAGATTTTAGCCAAAAGCCTACTTAACTAATGTAAACTCTAGTTTTGTAATAACCTCCCTTGGTAGTGAGTTCCTCAATACAGATCCTAGATCAATAAGGCCACAGCAATCCATCTTATTTGAGTTAAAAAGTATGTTCATGATTGATAACTTCAATAAATCTTGGACTAATGTAAATGTCTCAGATTCCCCTCTTATATCTAGCTTAGAGGACTCTTACAAGGTAGGGCTTTTTCTGCAGTAGACGTTCGAATACTTACAAATAGACATCAAAATTACATACATAACTTAATTTGGAGGTTTGAATCTGTCTAATAACAAAGAGGTTTATATGATATGTAACCCTGATCCTTGCCATGAATATAGTGTTACTAAGGGTTGGATGTCTTGGGAAGGTCTCATTGGACCATGAAGCCTTCATCTGCCTGAGATGTATTTCGTTCAAGAAGCCTGGTAGCCTAAAACAAACTCTTGCCTGGCCAGCTTACACATTCTACTATAAAGTAATTGTTTCCATGATGCATTTAAGCTTCACAGCACTCCTTATATATATATATATATATATATATATATATATATATATATATAGGTTTTGTTCTGATAGAGCTCAGGGCACTGCGTCTAGTAAAGCTAGTCATTTGGTAAACATTGACATCACATGCAAATTTGAAATTCATCTTATCTTTGTGTAATTAAATCTTATTTTCATTAGATGATCTCTAATTTCATTGGTTTGTTCATCTAAAGTGACCAATGCTTTCAATGGGTTTGTTTAATCCCTTTTAATCTATGATCTAATGGGTACTGACCTCTCTTACTGTCTAAGCAATGTTACTACAATGTTATTTGGTGAACACTGGGCCTTAATGAGGAAAATGTTGTGTTAATTAGACATTATCCCCCCTGCCCCCACCTTGTACTATATATGCTTTTTCAGATCTTGACTAAACAAATTGCTTTCACACTGCCATCTTGCATTTATCACCCTCTTGTATCCCACCTAAACCCTTACAGCCTTATTAAATTGCGATTCGGCCAATTGAATAGGGCTCTAGATAAGCACAGAGCATAATTTTTTTACAGAAGTTTTTAGTTAGTGAAGACCTTACTTTTGGCTATATGCTCACTAACTAAAAACTTCCTTGAAATAAATATGCTATGTGCTTATATAGAGCCCTATTCAATTGGCCGAATCGCAATTTAATAAGGCTGTTAGATTGTACGTTTGCGAGTTTTCATTCCTGTGTCGGTGCATTGGAAACAAGCTCTAAGCTCAAAAACAGGGCCCCCCCTTCATTATAAGGTGTTAATTTTAGTTTTTGCCATGTACTCAACCCCTGTACAGCGCCACGGAATATGTTGGCGCAATATAAATAAAGATAATAATATTAATAATGTCGGGACTGTACATGCATCCTATGAACTACACATGTCTGGAATATACATACTTCTCCAGAACAATGCACTCAAGCCCAAGACAAATCACTAGTCCTATCTGTAAAGCCACAAGGGTGTCCAGATATACTAAAGGGTGAAGAGCTGGCGAACTCATTCAAATGTCTTGTATTTTGTCTCCATTATTATATTACCCAGTGGACATATACAATATGAGACCTCCAAGGGTTCCCCAACCTGTTGCGCTTTAGTACACTTGATGCATAGAACTAGCCTACTATATGTACTAAAACCAGTGACTTGTGTGTACATCCTCCTGATCTCACATCATGTAGCTCTATAACTGAGACAGTAATATATTCCCTCTCAGCTCTTTGTACTGTATGTGAGGAATCTTCAGGAGCATGTGACTGCCGAGCAGTATCTGTGTAGATGGGTGGATATAAATGGAAATATTAGCATACAAAGCTGAATAATATCACAGATGGTTTGAAGCAAATGTGTCTCAGTGTATACACAAATATCTGAATACGTCCAGCTGCGATTGCTGCTTCTCTACATATGCACTCACATAACACACAAACGAACGCTTTACTCAACAGCTCGCGGTGTGAGGGCGACTGTGGAGATGTTCTGGGGCGCCATTAATGGGAAAGTTCAATAGGCTGGCCTTAAGATGGACGGTGTCACAGGCCGGAGCCTATCCGAGTACTCATATTTCTAAAATAATGTTTTTTATACATTATAAAAAATGTGTTTGCATAGATAATCTATCTATTTACTGAAAATCAACAGAAAAAAGCTGCAGAAGGAACAATGTTCTCAGCAACTATTCTATTAAATGAAACAAATTGGGCGAAAGTCCTGTGAAATGATTGTAAGAGCAATTCAGTGCGCTTGCTTTGTCAGTTTATTGCATAAGTATACTAATAAACAAAGTTATTTTCTTTTACAATCTCTTAAAAAGGGGAGGAGCATAGAATTCCCCCCGCAGTCTTTTTATACTCTTTCTATATATGTTTTTTTTTAAAGATTTGGTGGTTCACTTCCTTTTTACAAAATGGTTTTGGTAAAAGTAAAAACAAAACAATTTGTAATTTGTCAGTAGAGAAGGAAATGAGATGGTTAGCAAGGGATAAGAGAGTGGTTGATAATATCAGAAAGTCATTGATAATGGAGGTATAATAAAAGAGAATTTCATATAAGATGGATTTTTCAGACAGGAAAGCTTTTTGATATGTCCCTTAGATGGTAAGTTTGCGAGTTTTCAACGTTGTGTCCGTGCTTTGGAAACAAGCTCTATGTACATTGGTTCCTAAGCACAAAAACAGGGCCCTCTGTTCTTTACAAGGCATTCATTTTGTTTTTTCACGTACTCAACCCCTGTACAGCACTACGGAATATGTTGGCGCGTTATAAATAAAGATAATAATAATGTATATTCAGACAAGTCATGATTGTGTATGCAACATGTTTTCTCTATATGGGGGAGGTTTCTGGTATATATACACCCAGAGCATGGGATTACAGGAGGAGTGGGCCAATAGTTAATGCTGCTTTACTGGATAGCCTGGTCTGTTGATGTCTATGTACTGTTTATATGAAACAGATCTCTTTTGCAATCATGGTAGGGAAACTAAAATAGGAATCTCTTAGTGGTTGGCTTTCCGGAGGTGACCTAATTCCAGGTCTTCTGGGATTTTCCTAGTGTTGTTCTCTTGTGATTGGCTCAACCAAGAAAATTGGTTACTTATTCCTGGATTACGATAAACCATTTACTGTTGTGAATCAAACTTAGTGTGAGAAGATACCAAACATAAGTGTCACCTTATTGACCTAATGAAACGTTCTACTGATCTGATATGGTCCCACCAGGAAGTGCGGTAAAGTTTTGCAAGTGCTCCTTACTATCTCTAACAGATGAACTCTATGGTATAGTAATAAAAGTGGTAGAGACAAGGCTGACTGAAGCAAAAGGAAGGTGGCTTTCACAAGATGTTGGATGGTGGCGTTTGAGAAAGAAAAGCATCTATCTAAACCAATAGTCATAAAGGCCAATGTATTACACTGTGTAGCTGAATTATTAGTATCTTAAACGCACACTCAGCAGTGATGTCCCCTATATAAAAGTAGTGCCCGTCATCTATTCTTACCTGTGTTTCTGACAGGCTAAGACTGCTGGCCAGTTGCTTTCTTTCTGCCCCCACGACATAATGATTCTTCTCAAATGCCCTCTCCAGTCTGAGGAGTTGTGATGGAGAGAACGCCGTTCTGATCCTCTTGGGCTTCCTGGCGAAAGGGCCGTGAAGTAGCAAACTTTCCTGTGACACTTCACTCCCTGAGAATAGAAGATGAGGATAAGTGTGAGGTCGGGACTAGACGCAATCAAGAGAGTGTGAGCTGAGGACAATAATCTATTGGGAGAGACTTGTACTAAATTTATAAGAAATGGGAGAAACCATTGGCAAGTGATTGCTTTCTTAGCTGAGGACTCAAAATAATACAAAGTAGCTGCTAGTTACAATGACTGTCAAGGATTCCTCCCACTTTACCAATGGAACAGGTCAATGTTACTCATGTAGTCTATTCAATGTATTTTGAATCTATTTATAAACAATATTGTGTGAAGAGAGAAAAAAGATCCTATTATAGGGCACACCTAATAATCATAATCTCAGAAAAAAGAGAATAAACTGAATAATAAAACTTAACTTTTAATGGTTGTTAAAATCCATATTAAAATATATAGACATCGGTAGCAGAGAGGTTACAGAAATATTGAATTGACAAGTATGGTATCTCAAAATTGTAGATTCTTCCCCTAATAGGCAAACCATATAAAGTGCTAAGTGATTATTAGGTGTGCCCTATAATAGGATATTTTTTCTCTCTTCACACAATACGCTTTATTTTATCCTTAGGAGCACCCTAACCAATAAACTTATATTTGGTCCTTATGTAATATACCTGAGCCACCACTCTCCATTTTTTCTATTTATAAACAATACAAAAATTTCACACAAAAAAAGCTTTTCCAAGGATTAAAGTGTGCCTAAAACGTAAACTCATGATAAATAAATAAATGTATAATAACTTCTAAATAATTCTATGCATGAAGTTGTTTGAAATAAGTACCATAGTATTGAAATACACAACCATCCGCCTAATGCAAATATGTTAGATAAAAAGCCTTCATCATAATAACTTACTAAAGTCCTTCAGATTCAAAATATGTTAAAAATAACAGTTTCTATGAATTTATTATTTTTTTTACTGCTTTTTACCAAATTTTTCCAGTTAGACAACACTTTACTCAGTAGAAAAGCCCTGGTCCCAGCAAAGATGCCGTAAAAAAGGCTTTATCCTACCTGAGCGTATGTGACAGATGTGTGTGTAGTTGGATAACACATAGTTTGAATGCATTTAGCTCAGACCTAGGCATTGTACGGCCCGCGGGCCACATCCGGCCCATTGGCTGTCCCTGTCCGGCCCGCTACAGTGGCCAACAGTGGGATACAAATTTGTGTCCTGGACAAAAAAACACTGCCAATTGTAAAAGGGGGGCAATTTGTAAACAGTAGTGTTGTGACTAAATGGGATGGATAGCAATCTGTAAATGAATAGGACAAATGTAGTTCCATATTTGTAGTACGCATTATACTCGATAATGGGCAAAATGTATTAAGAAAATAAAAAATAAAAGCAACCTTTCTATTTATTGCCTATAATATTCAGTGAAGACATCCTATATGTGGCTATCTTACCTGGCACCATTTGTCAAACCATTCTGCTGTTTATGAGTAAATTTAATGAATCAATTTCCTTTTTGAAAAAATGTATGCGGTTTACCTGTTACTTAAAAAATACTTATTTTGAAACTGAAAAAAATGTACATGCTGTGCCCTTTTGAAGTAATGCAGCTACTGTGTATTAAAATAGCTTGTTTGATAAAGTGCGGCCTAAAGCCCTTCATAAAATATAGGGGTGAGGCTAAAGGATGTGGGCGACTGTTCATCTTATCTTGCATGACCATTGGAAATATACATTAAACCTATGATTTGCATTAAGGTCCCATTATCTTCCTTACAGAGCCAATGTAGTTTAAAATGAATGTGAATAGAGTAAAATATTAAACATATTAGAATGGGATGCTGTCTATCCATGCATTAGTAAATACAGTGAGGGGCTTAATTTGTGAAAATGCTAAATACATCCAAATGTCTAGCCAAATAAGTATATTTAGTGATCTGTGAGCTGAGAACATAAATAAATGGACACAGTGGAGGTTACAAATATGGTATAAATTACAACTATAGGTCATAAGAAATATGTTATCAACTGAATGTTCTTTGAAAATATATTTGCTTGCAGTAAACATACACTGAAGTTTGTTATTTCTACCCCAGGGTGCTGTATGGGTAATTAAATGGTTCCTAAAAAATTTCGCATTTTAAAGCCACTTGAAAAAAAAATGCACCAAATTAAAAAAATGACTCATTCAATAAAAATGAAATAATCAAGACGATGACATAATGTCCAAAAGTTAACTAAGAATCTAATTAAAGGGACTCTCTGGGTGTTCTTGTTATATTTTATTTAAATAGAAAACAACCATTGTTCCCCCAGAGAACCGGGCCACAGCCTCTGAGAATTTGCTCCAATTACTTTAAGCTCAGACACATTAACCCTTCATGTTGGAGCACATTGATGGGGGTCTATTAGTTTATCTTTATCTCTTTCAGGGTTCTTTGAGAAAATGTAGTTTAAAAATACTATTATACAGTAATTATACCTCCTCTCTTGACCTCTTTTTTGATGTAAATAACCATAATTTCCTTTGGCATGTGCTATTATGTATGTTATGAGTCATTATTGCCTCACTGCTATGTATGTATAGTGATAAAAACACACGTCAACAGCATTTTTACAAATAAATGAAAACATTTATATTCTTGAACAATGGTGCACTATTAGGTGTTCTTGCTGCCATTTTGTATAATGTATAAGCTAAGTGTTAGAGATGTATGTGCAGACTGCTCCATACAGACATATTCTCACTTCAGGCCTCTATTTGTCTCATAGAGTTTGAGATAAAGCAACAGGAGCAATCTAAGAAAGTGAGACATGGACAGGGCTAGAAATAAGGCTTTGCCCTTAAATTTGGGACTTTCCTTCAAAACAGGGCATTTGAGTGGCTAAGGAGATTTCCCCCAAAAAGAGACAGTTGGCATTGATATATATGGAGAGTATCAAACAATACTCAATATGCATACAGTGCCACACATAAATACTATACTATGACAAATATTCACTAACCTATCATCATGAAACTGGTGGCGTGAGACTCCCTGCCCTTCTATGCTTCACTGGATTTACTAATATGTTTTTATTACAATAAGGATTTCAAAACAAGTGTTAAGGATATGCTGTAATTCAGTTTAAGTATTTCTTTATTCAAATTGAAATAATGGGAAAATGTATATTTTTTACAGTTATTCTGTACAATTTCAGTGACCCTTCCTGGAGCTTCCTCTGTTTTATTTGTATTAGAGAGAGAAACCTTCGGAAGATCTGGAGTACCTTTTTCAAGACTTCTTATTTTTATGAATAGGAGAGGATTTTCCCAATCTACAGTCATACTCCATTAGGTCATAACATGTTGTATTAGTAAGTAACTGAATCACACAACACACACTGTACACATTTCAGTATTGGTTGTGGAGAAAAATTGATACAATGAACGAAAAAATCTTCATAGATAAGGTAAAAAGCTCAAGTCTTGAATGCGAAACTCACGTCTTGAATGTGAAACTTTTGGGTTGTACAAAGTTCTATATCCCATCTATGAATAATGTTTCAGTCCGTCCTCTTAAAGGAATCGTATGTTCATTTGAAAATAGTTTAGGTTGTAGATACTTTACCAAAACATGTCAGATCCACTAAGGTTCATAGATGACTAATTCTATGGAAAATTAAACAAAAAAGTGAGAAAACAGACATCACTGTCCATTAATCGCCACTTTAAACATTTGTGTATCTGACCCAAAGCAGTGGAGGATATTCTACCTTGTTTTTAGTGTATGACTTAAAATACTTAATGTTCATTTAATCTAGTACCAACAACATGAAAGAAAACAGACTTGGGCAGAGGAGGTATATCAGAACCAGTTGTTATGGAAAGGGGATAGCTCTAAAATATCAAACATATTAGATGGTCTCCATCATGGCTTATTGTAAATATACATGAATATATCATAATGGCCAAAATTTACTAAACTAAGCTGTTGCTTAGTGGATTTTTGGCTATTATTATATAATAACATGTCCCACCATCCAAGAGCTGCAACAAATAAAATACATTCAATACAGGCAAGTTTATATAGTTGATATTTAAATACAAGATCCCGTCTTTTGAGAAACAATCGTCTAATACAGATGTCGAAGGAGACAGTCTTAACTAACGCATCGTAGCAGAAACAACAACAAATTTATCAGAAAGAAAAATATCCACTTGTATTAGCGGATTTACAATACTGGAAACATCTTAATTATTTTTGAACACCAAAACATATTTTTTGCTTGATATGTTGGAGAATGTTGTGGCCCTGGTATATAAATTGCATGACTTCACATTTCTAAACATGTCAGGTTTATTTGGATCCATTTGGTGTAGTTAATTATGGTCATTAATATACTAAGCACAATATATTGTATTAATGTTGCATTATTAATACAAGATAATTATTTTATAAGTAGATAAATAAGATTGCACAAATTCAAACCATTTACAACAAATTTAGACCAATATTAAAATGCCAAAACAATATTTTTTTAACACAATCCCAAGTCCAAGATTCCCAACGGCACAATAATCTGACTGATTCATCGTAAAACAATCCAATTTTTGAAAATGATAGATGATTATACTCAAAGTAAAAACAGTTATCTACTAATTAGCTCTAAATCTAACAAAATGGGTCACTAAAGAGAAACAAAGATCAACCTGAGTTGCAATCATATAGTACCACTGAAAAAAGGCTATATAATAAAACGTAACTTTTATTATTAAATAATAAAAATATGAAAACAAATGTGTTAAAGGGAATGTAGTAAATTTTTAGGATATATTTTTTGGAAATTACCTTGGTACTACTGAGCTTCTCAGTGCCTGTGATGTACATTTCTGTATTTACTATGCACTATATTCTGGAGGAAAATATTGTCATCAAGGCCTATCACACTTCATCACAATCATGAAACAATAATTTCATATTCTACTTTACCATCCAGTCTAGGTATACTCTGTATTTTATTATTGCTTTATACTTGATATGTAATCATGCTTCTCTGCAAATTATTTCAGCAATTCTATTTTGTTTGCAATTGCTTGAAAAAAAGTAAAAATAATAAAACAACTTTATAAATAAATAAAAGAAAAATAGAAAATAATAACATTTAATTATAAATAATAACATAAAAATGAATAAAAAATTGTAAGCATAAAAAGCTATTAATGTAATCCAATGAAAATAATCCAATGACATCCTATGAAAATATATACTGAGGGGAATGCCCAAAGCGAAAGCTAGGGAATCTCACTACAAGACAAAAATAATGTTCTAATAGCAACAATTGTTCCAAGGTAAGAAATAATATGCCAAATTTATTAGCTCCCATTATTCAAAGTTGTTGCCATGGAGCAAATATAATCAATGGTCAATGTCATCTGTTCCAAGCCAAGCACTTTACGAGTAAATGTCATCACCAATCAATGTTACTCCACCCATCAGGACAAACCCCACCACCAACTCAGTGACGTTACAACTACATACTATCTCTCTTATTCCATCTCACCCTGTTATCAAAAAAGACAAATAAAGAACTAGACGTATCTGGTGCCACCTGAGTGTAACCTAGATATTAAATGTTAGAAAGATCTGTTCTTGAGTGAAGGTTCATCCAAGCTCTGTCTTTCCAACCGTATCAAAATTATATTATTGCATTTCAATACAAGAAAACCAAGGCCTATCATTTAAGCCATTAGCCTGATGTCTGGCTTATCACAGCATTAGCTAGTTGTTGGGTTTACCATATTTCAACACAAGAAAACCAAGACCTATTGTTTAAGACATTAGCCTGGTATTGGGCTTATTACACCATTAGCTGATTGTTGGGTTTATCACATTTCAATACAGGAAAACCAAGGTCTATAGTTTTAGCCATTAACCTTGTGTCGGGCTTGCCACATTTCAATACAGGAAAACCAAGGTCTATAGTTTAAGGGTTTGCAACAACACTGGCCGTTTATTGGGATTGCCACAACATTAGCTTGGTGTCGGGCTTATTACAGCACAACAACACTAGCCTGGTGTTGACCATACAACACTAGCCTGGTGTTGGACCTTCCACAGCAAGGATTAGCACAGCACAAATATTACTTACTACAAGATTGTCAAATACACCTTGGAGTAGGTTCACTAAACTTTCCTATGGGTAGCAATGCCAATTTCCCCTGAAATTGGCATTGTGGCCTCTAGCAATCTGCTTCACAGCCCTGGCAAGGCTTAGTGAATATAGCTGCTTTATATATGTGTCTTACATACAGTAAGTATATACAGTACAATAAGTAAAAAAGAATAGTTATAGATCTCTTAGATTGGAAACGCTCACATGAGCAGGCCCCTCATCTGTGCCAATGTGTATGTACAAATGTGCGTCTCGTCTTATTCATACCGTCCTCAAACGTATATTGAATCTTATCCAGGCATTTATTATACCTCTAGCTCTACCGAATCTGCAGTCGCTCTACAAATACAATGTGATACAAAAATAAAATATAACTTTTATCTATTCATAGAATTAAAGTAAAATAAAATATAAGCTTACTAAAAAATATTGAGACATAGTTCCCATGATTCACTAAGGTTCACAAGAGTTGCAAAGGAGATCACTGAAGAAGCAATGCCTATTCGTATGGAGACTCGTTGCAGCACATTGCAGTATAGGGTCTGTGTCCATTACTGAATACTTCATTAAACATGAAAGCAGGGACTTCTGCCTAATTAGAAGGACAGGAGGCTTCAAGTGTGCTTGGGTTTATCAGAGTAAATCTCTGTTACTAAGAAAATAACAAATAAACTAAACAAATTCAATATTCTAGTGCTATTGTGCTAGATGATTTAGGTCCATTTACACTGTACAACTAGATAGCTTCAGTTTAGGAGCTCTCGCTCATGTTCTCTCTCTCTCATGTCCTCTCTCTCATGTTCTCTCGCTCATGTTCTCTCGCTCACGTTCTCTCTCTCACGTTCTCTCTCTCATGTTCTCTCTCTCACCCGCGATCACTCTCAACTTTCACTCCCTTCCTGGTCAATTCAAATCCTTATCTGTTATTCTATTACAGGTTTCTGCCTCTCCCACTTCCTTTAAACTGAAATTTTGTGAGTGTTCATTCTTGGAAGAAGCTTGGGAAAAACCCTATGCACGTAAGATGTTAAGCTCAAATACAGGGCCCTCCATTTTTGCCATGTGTTTATATTGTATTTTTTCATTATGCTTAACCCCTGTATAGCCTATGGGAATATGTTGGTGTGTTACAAATAAAGGATAATAATAATATTAATAATAATAATAATAATAATAATAATAATAATAATAATAAAATGTATGATTTGTAAAAGCAATCAGATTGCTTTTGACTTGATAAAAGGCATACATCTGTCAAAAATAGCCCACTAAAGTGAATGTTTTTTTCTGAAAAATAGAAATTATTTATTATATATTGTAATATTCTTATTTTGTTCATGATAAATAATGAATAAAAATGAACAACGAGGACACAGTAATCAGGGGATGTATAATATGCATGGCGAGGACTCAGATGCTGCTTCACTATGTTCAATGTAATCTATGTCCTATTGGGAAAATTGCCATTGCAGCACTTTCTACCACATTTTTAGCTTGGTAAATATCTCCAGGTGACGATAGTTCAAAACAGTTTGATAAATGACTCAGCATCCCAAGATAAATATAAACAATATACAAATTAATGAAAAACATTAGAAAAAATCAAAAAGAAGAGATTTTGCATGAAAAATCTCTTACATCCAGATCTGCTAAACATTGTAGGGATCACCCCTGAGAAAATCGCCATTGCAGCCTTCAGCAAAGCACTTCATAATAAGGTACATAAAATGTATTACAATATATTGTAGAATATTTAATTATTTTGCATCACTGGACACATCACTACCCAAAATTAACAACAAAAATCTTAAAAACATATATAAAACATCTGAGAAAAAATACTATAATAACACTATAATACTTTTACCCACATTTTCTCCTTGGAGCACTGCCAGGAAGGATTGACAAGAATACATTTAAATATCTATTTTTTTCTATTTTTTTTCAATATTTGTTATTATTTTTGGTCAACATTCTAAGATGAACAGAAAGAAGAAATAATGAACATCAATGCAACAGGACTGGATAGAGAAAAAACAGCAGCTGGGCATATGAGCTTGCACTCTAATTAATCTGCAGTCCCCGGAATTATTTTATTGCCTATGTTATGAAGATTAAATGGTACAAAAACACATTTCTGACATTTCTAAACTGTCTGTCTTAACTCTTACAGTGCCAGTCCTGAAATATACCCAGCAAGTGCTGTGATACTTCATGTATTGTGGCTACAATAACTAATGAAATGATCAAAAAAATATTCCTCAAATATGATAGTAAAAATAGCCATTAAATACAGTAGAAAATAGTAAAACAATTACAAGGTTGTTAACAAAAAGACACTAGGTTGCAATATATATATATATATATATATATATATATATATATATATATATATATATAGATATAGATATAGATATAGATATATAACCCCTTAACCCCATACAGGGGTGATAAATAGTTGTTCTGCTCAGCAGATTTGCCCCAGGCACAATGTCCTGACTTGATAGGCATTTAATCACTGGGTTATTACATGGCTATAGGCAGAGGTTTGGTAGGTGACTAACAAATAGGATTGGACTGAGGACCCTAAACTGTTTATTGCCCAAGTGTTTGAAAGGCTGTAAAACAAATAGTTATGAAGATAAAATTAGCACATGTAAAGAAAGAAACAAATACATAAACAAGAGGACCTGCAGCCCATCCCCTGCAGCCCCCACATCAGATCTAACCTGCTCTGTAATTATCAGTGTTCAGCACTTATTACAGAACACTCTCCATGAGGATTCCCTTTGAAAGCTCTTTATCTGCAGCTCCCATCAGGTGGGGGAGAGGGCAGTGATGGCCACAGGGGCTCTAATGTCCAGCAATGACAGATCACACTGGATTAGCAAGTACAGGGAAAGCTGTGGTTAAACAATTGCAAAACCATAGGAGGCTGATTAATACAAAGTGGGTGCTCTAATTGGGGAAGGGAGGAGGGGATGTACTGTAGGATGGAGGGAAGAAGGCAGGTAGGAGTAACATAACTGCAAATATAGATTGGCTAATATGGAAGCCAAATATATTCCTTTTTTTGGGATCTAATATATTTCATGATTATATATATATATATATATATATATATATATATATATATATATATATATATATATATATATATATATTATTTATAATATATATATATATATTATTTATTATATATATATCATTTATATATTATCATTATTACTTTGTTAGTTGTACTATATTGATGCTGTATTAATAGTACTACATTAATAGGAACCTTAAATAATTGCATTATACTTTGGAATACATATATATAAAAAACAAAACAGCTAAAATAAAAAAATAAAAAAAAATAAAAAAAATATGTATTAATATAATATATATATATATATATATATATATATATGTATGTCTGTGTGTGTGTATCTAAATTATCTCTCCCTCTCTTCTCTCTCTATACAAAACAAAACATAGAAAGGATACATTATATATATGCGTATATTATAGTACTATATGTTTGTTCTACTTATATACAAATATTTTTCTATTTTTCTACAAATTTTATTGAAAATGTACTAAATAAAAGTATTGATGATTTACTAATAATATTTATTATATGCTGTACTAGGTAAATAATTGCCTTATATAATTAAAAACAACTATATACAAATTAATAAGCATGCAAATCTTTTTGTTGCAAAATGATGTTATTATTAATTATAAGAAACTGGTGTATAAAAATAAAGTTAGTGTAAAATTCCTAATTTTTAATATTAATTTGGTAGAAGAAGCCAAGTTGGGGGCTGTGTGGTGCAGGGCTGGGGGGCTCTGACCCTGGGGGCTGTGTGGGACCCCAACTCACATAACAGGCCCGAAGGGGGGGGGGGGGGGGCTCTGTCCCTGGGATCACTTTAACATATTGCTGTGTTTAATGGAAGATCATGTAATTACATGGAGGGGAGGAGCAGGTAATGTGAGCTGGAATATACAATAATCTCATAATTATATCCTCCAACACACAGCAAATTATATTGTACAAGCAATATGGTTATTAATTGTGGGAAAATGTGCAATTAGACAAATCAGGTCTGGTCTGCTGATAATGACTGTTATGATTAAGGTGATTACATAAAACACATATTATTATTATTATTATTATTATTAATATTATTTCGTTTCAATAACAAAATAATAATAATTTATCTACAAAAAAAACATTCTGATGTAATTATTTAGATAGTTTGTAGGCTTTCTCTTGTTTGGTTAGAGATATTGGACTTGTTGTAATTCAGATAAATATTATAACTATTTCAGAAATTGGCCGATTATATGGATTATGCTAAAAAAAACAGTATATTTTACTAATTATATTGAAAGCAACTAACTAGTAGGAATAAATAATTGTTATAAATACAAACCAATGGATACAAAAATAGGAAACACAATCAGTGCTAAGGATTATTATAATATAATATATACGGATAAATAATACGGATAGAGAATAGAGTGAGCATTATTATATTATATATATTATATTATAAGGGGACACGACTTGCTTTTATTGTACAGCTCAGATATGTCTTGGTGGTCTTATAAATGGCTGTGTAGTATTCATTAAGGGGTCACCTCCCCAGTTCTTATATTATTATAAAGAGCCTCCAAGGCGTCTTATCCTTTCTAAGGTGCATGTCTTGTGTATATCCTGAAAACCTACCCAGGCTGGGGGTGTACGTGTCTGCTGGGTGACATAGCACCTGGAAAAGTCTCCTCTAGAAAGGGAAAGTTTGCACCTTAGTGATTACAGCCCCACATGTATATCTAATGATAAAGTGCATTATAATCTAGTGATGACTGGTCACCCACTAATAGCCCACTAGCAGGGGGTACCCTTCATCTGGTCCTTGCCATGTTCTTATTTACTGGCAATACTATTATTGTGTGTACCTGAGACACATGTCTGGGGCATATTCACTAAGCTATTGCAGAAAATGAGCAGTAGTTGCATTTCCCCATAGGACACAGTTTATAGAGAATCACATTGCAGTCCCCATGAAGTTTAGTTAATCTGGGATAATGTTTACTTTCATGGTAAACCCTGATAAGACTCAGGGCCTCATTCAATTGCGATTCGGCCAATTGAATAGGGCTCCATAAAAATATTTTTACAGAAGTTTTTAGTTAGTGAAGACCTTGCTTTTGGATAGAAGTTCACTAACTAAATACTTCTAAAAAAAATATGCTCTGTGCTTATATAGAGCCCTATTCAATTGGCCAAATCGCAATTGAATGAGGCCCCAAGTGTAAGATTGCTGGATTCTTATTTTTAAGATTAAACACACATTTTCTGTTTATTTTTTTGTTATAATGCATAATTAGGTGGTGTTTATAATACAATAATCTCTCACTGTCGGCCCATGTCAATTATTATCAATTATTTTAATTATTATAAATTAATTGTCAATGAATGGGACTGATTTACTAAGGTCAGAATATAACCCTCACAAGGAAGCACTTGTACCTGTGAAGGGAAGTAATGGTGTGTGAGTTTATATTGTATTTCCCACCCATCATTGGGGGAGATAGACTAAGCATGGCAGGGGCTGCAGGGTGAGATGTAACACTGGCCTCACTACCCATGGACACCTAGCAATGTCTTCATTAATCCAAACCATTAAATGGTGACTTGCAGCAAATTATATTTGAGATGCTGCAAAAAAATACAGAAGAAAAGCTTTAATTAAGCAATGTGGATATATTATTTAAATGAATATTGGGCAACTCATTCTTATGAGGGCCACTAACAGTCCAGGATTTCAGTATCTCTCTGAATGAGCCCGGTTGGATTAATCAGAATGAGCTGTGGTAAAGCAAAATACAGGGAGATCTAGAAATCCTGGACTGTTGGTGACCCTGACTGGACACTGGATTAAACACATTAGAGCCTCATTACCTATGTTTTCCAGTTGAGATGTTTATTAGATTGAAATATAGATAGATAGATAGATAGATAGATAGATAGATAGATAGATAGGAATATAATAGATAGATAGATAGATAGATAGATAGATAGGAATATAATATATAGATAGATAGATAGATAGAGAGGGAATTAGATAGATAGATAGATAGAGAGGGAATTAGATAGATAGATAGATAGATAGATATATAGAGAGGGAATTAGATAGATAGATAGATAGATAGATAGATAGATAGATAGATAGATAGATAGATAGGGAATTAGATAGATAGATAGATAGATAGATAGATAGATAGATAGATAGATAGATAGATAGGGAATTAGATAGATAGATAGATAGATAGATAGATAGATAGATAGGGAATTAGATAGATAGATAGATAGATAGATAGATAGATAGATAGATAGATAGGGAATTAGATAGATAGATAGATAGATAGATAGATAGATAGATAGATAGATAGATAGATAGATAGATAGATAGGAATTAGATAGATAGATAGATAGATAGATAGGGAATTAGATAGATAGATAGATAGATAGATAGATAGATAGATAGATAGATAGATAGATAGATAGATAGATATGTGAGTACCTACAGTGGTAATGATGCTAATGGGAAATCCAATACAACTACAAAGCAGATTACAGCAGGTCTTAGTGAATCTCCCAGTACTGTTGGTATATTTGATTATTTATATCCCAGGACAAGTCCAATACTGACCCCCCAGATTCCCAGAGTGTGATTTATACAACAACAAATTAATCATTTTGATTTGTAGAAAGATAAACTATATTCAGCAGCTGCAAAAATAATAATATCTTTATATGAAAGGCAGCCTGGCTGTGTACATATTGTGGTGTCACTTTATAATAATATATATCAGTAACAATAAACACTATTACAAAGCTGGATTGTGTTTTCATTCAAATGATTTCAACAACTAGCCCTGGAAATGTAGCAATAAAGACAAGAAAAGCACCTAAAAACCTGGGCTCTGGGGTTATTGTGCCAGTAACTAAGTATCTCAGTGACTGCTTCCCTGGACTGTATTTATGTACTGTATCAGTATAAGAGAGACATGTATCAGAGGCAAAGTAACATATATACAGTATTAATGTGAGTATTAATTGGCTCCTAACAATTCAATCTGGCTCCTAAAAAACTCAATTGGCTCATTTTGTTTACATGTTTATGTTTACCTTGTAGATATAAAGGAGCCAGAAGCCTGGAATAAATAATAAGTACATTACAATATATACTTTATTACTATGGCAGTGGCATTAATTATAGTCATGGCAATAAATATATTGGCAAGTATGATAACATTAATAATTGTTTTATATTTATATATTTATATTTATAATGTTCTGAATATCGGGGTGCATTATAGTACATTAAATACCTACAACATTGCTTTGGCCTTAATTACACAATAAAAATACATTAATTAGACTTTATAGCCATACCAATTTATATATAGACAGATAGATAGATAAATAGATGGATAGATAGGAATATTATATATATATATATATATATATATATATATATATATATATATTTATATATATATATATATATATATATATAGATAGATAGATAGATAGATAGATAGATAGATAGATAGATAGATAGATAGATAGATAGATAGATAGATAGATAGGAATATGATATATATATATATAAATATATATATATATATATATATATATATTTATATACATATATATATATATATATATATATATATATATATATATATATATATATAGATAGGAATATAATATAGATAGATAGGAATATGATATAGATAGATAGATACTTTGATATATACTGATATATAAAGCATGGGGTACAACACTCACAAATAAAATATCTATAATTCAGCTCTAATCTCCACCTTATTTCCCTAGCAATTAAATATTATATCAGTTCAACCTGTTTCAGCTCTTTATATATATATATATATATATTTGTATTTTATTTATATATTTATATATATATATATATATATATATATATATATATATTTATTTGTATTTTTATTTATATATATATATATATATATATATATATATATATATATATATATATATATATATATATATATATATATATATATATATATATTGCAATCCAATAATAATTCCCAGTGACACCCAGCTATCTGGTGGGAGCATTTGGTGTGTCCCAGCCAGGAGCACAGCTTGGAGCAAGGCTGACAATTTGCTGCTCAGGAGATAACTTAATCTTTTTGCCACAAGAACAAAGCCAGCCTTTGATGCTCTCACTCTCTCTTTACTTAGTTTTCGTGTATTGAGTGAAAGCCTAATGTGGATTTGCATGTATAGCCCTGTAATGAGGAGGGGGATGCTAACACCAAGCCCAAATGAGGCTACCTGACATCCCCTCCTTTCACAGTCATTTTTTTTAAAGGAAATTCTTTTCTGATTACAAGTGAAAACCTTTCACATTTAGTACACTTTTTTTCCTCATTTTGATAGTTTCAAAAGTTTGTTTTATAGCTTTTTGTTTTCTTTATTTTACAAATTGCGAAAAAAAATTCTGTGCAAAATTGTACTTAATAATAGTAATAAAAATTAAATATATAACATTTATTTATTTTGTGCCAACCGAATCTATCTATCTATCTATCTATCTATTTATATATATATATTTATCTATCTATTTATATATTATTAGAAATATATATATATATATATATATATATATGTATATATATATATATTTATATATTAACAAAATCATTTTACACCAAATAGGTAGTTATGAATTAGTATTATCATATATTATTATAATTTATATATAGTGCATTTACTGATGTACAAGTTATATTCATAGATCGGTTATATGCGACTTTCATTAAATATTTTTTTTATATCAAATGTATAATTTTAAACTAGTAATAATTAATATCACTATTACAACATCTACATTAATTGAATATTTTTTATTTTGTTTATTTCAATGTGATAAGCGTTTTTTCGTATGTATATTATAATAAAGTAATGAAGTAACATGCATTTGTACATGATAATTAATAAGATCTGGGCAATTATATATATTAATTAATCCGCCACTTTACCTGCAGCTTGGTATTTTATTCTGTATATATTTTAGTTTTTAATGACTTTTTACATTTCTATGCCAAAATATTGTATAGGATAATTATATCCTGTGATCAGTAACATCCCTATAACCCCACATTTAATAAGAAACAAGAGTTTTTATTTCTATACATTATTTATTCAGATTCAGAATTTTAAAATATTATTATTATTTGGGGCAAAAGGCATTTCAGATCTAAAGCCAAATAACATATATATGTATGAACATCTACATATATACTAAATTAAATATATATATATATATATATATATATATATATATATATATATATATATATATATATATATACTAAAATACACGTATTTATCTATCTGATAATACACTTGTTAGAATGACCTTAAACCTGTTTTAGATCTTATTGTAATTAAAAATGAATAATAATAACAGATATATAGATAGATAGATAGATAGATAGATAGATTAAAAAAGAACAATAATAATAGATAGATAGATAGATTAAACATTAATTATAATAATAGATATATAGATATATAAGTAGATAGATAGATAGATTAAAAATGAATAATAATAATAGATATATAGACAGATAGATAGATAGATTAAAAATGAATAATAATAATAGATAGATAGAGCTTTAGATATATTTTATCAGATAATTGTAAGTTTGAATATAACCTCACTTCCCATAGAATTTGATCAGAGACAGTTATATGTATATGTTGTATGTATAAGTTATATGTTTATGTTATATGTATATGTTACATGTATAAGTTACATGTATGTACTCATGTTATCTTAAGCATGTGGATTGTCACCAGTACTAATCATGTAATTATGATGTTTCAGTTAATTAGTTAATTAGATGTTTGTTTCATGCACACACATATTTGATAATTAGTAAAGTTATATGAACATTTGTCATTATACTCTCAGATAATAAGCAATGTATTGTGGGTATGGAGAGACAAATGGCCACCAGCACATTGGGCCACACGTCTCCTACTCCTTCCTAGATGACATTACCTTGAAACCGGTGTCCAAAGAACCTGTTCCTGAGCACCCAGGGGTAGAAGTTGAGGGGGTCTCTGTGCTGGGGTCCAAAGAAGGAGTGGGGGTGTTGGAGGTGTGAGGCACCCAACTGGTGGGGGTGGACAGTCAATGATGGGTGGTTCACAGCCTCTGGGAAGACAAGTTCTGGGTTGTTGTAGAGAGACCTTCCAGCAGAACTGGGGAATCCATTGACAAAGGCTTCAGCAGCAGACGTGGGGTAGTTCAGGGCTGTGGGTCTGAGAGGTTCTTCTGAAGGCAAGTGGTTGTCCTTGGCTACCAAAGATTCAATAGTAAAACAACGTTTTCCTGCTGGCTGGAACATTGTTCATGAGGTCTCAGGTGTCTGGGACTGACCAAAACCAGACAAGAAAAATCCTTCCACCAATAAAGACACTATCATCCACCAAGAAGAGGTCAGCCAAGAGTCCCAGGGCAGGCTCCCAGATCCATACACATTGGCTACTGGATACACAACAAGCCTTGCCTGGGTCTCCTCTGATACTGACTGTTACCTGCCCAGGGCAAGCTGCTAAACTCACCTGCTCAGAGCTAGGGTGGGCACTGCTGAGACCCCCCCAAGAAACACAAACTGGAC
>CM050163.1:30011603-30024103 GCA_027410445.1 Discoglossus pictus | reverse complement strand
TCCCTTGCAGATTTCTTTGTACCAGATTATTGTGGCTCCGAAAAAAAAAAGAGAGAAATATGAAACTACTTTTAATTTTAATTGAATTTAATCATAGAAAATAAGAGAGGATGTCTGACACATTTATTTTGCTAGTATAGGATAGGCAGTGTCTGCAGGTGGGTCTGGTCTAGGAAGGGTTAATGGTTATTGCCTATATGATGTATACAGGTCAGGAGAGGAGGAAGCTGCAGGAATCACAGGACTTGTACAGAAGCTCACACTCAAGACATACTAAGAGCTGCCAGGGCCTCATCTCACTGGGAGGAGAAACATCTAGCAAGACAAGCTGCAAATCAGGAGGAGGAAATGGAGCTTTCATGTCTATTATATGGACAAGCAGTTATCTGATTAAATATAATTATATTACAGAACTACAGCTTATGTATATATATATATATATATATATATATATATATATATATATATATATATATATATATATGCACAAAACACAGTAGTATATTTATTTTTAACAAATCTATTTTCTCTTTTTTTCTCTAACTATCTATCTATCTATCTATCTATCTATCTATCTATCTATCTATCTATCTATATATGTATCCTTCTATCTATCTATCTATCTATCTATCTATCTATCTATCTATCTATCTATCTATCTATCTATCTATCAATGTATCTCACTATCTATCTATCTATCTATCTATCTATCTATCTATCTATCTATCTATCCTTCTATCTATCAATGTATCTGACTATCTATCTATCTATCTATCTATCTATCTATCTATCTATCTATCTATCTATCTATCTGTCTGTCTATCTACCCATCTATCTATCTATCTATCTATCTATCTATCTATCTATCTATCTATCTATCTATCTATCTATCTATCTATATATCTATCTATCTATCTATCCTTCTATCTATCTATCTATCTATCTATCTATCTATCTATCTATCTATCTATCTATGTGTCTATCTATGTGTCTGTCTATGTATCCTTCTATCTATCTATCTATCTATCTATCTATCTATCTATCTATCTATCTATCTATCTATCTATCTATCTATCTATCTCCTCTATCTATCTATCTATCTATCTATCTATCTATCTATCTATCTATCTATCTATCAATGTATCTGACTATTTATCTATCTATCTATCTATCTATCTATCTATCTATCGATCTATCTATCCTATCTATCAATGTATCTGACTATTTATTTATTTATCTATCTATCTATCTATCTATCTATCTATCTATCTATCGATCTATCTATCCTATCTATCAATGTATCTGACTATTTATTTATCTATCTATCTATCTATCTATCTATCTATCTATCTATCTATCTATCTATCTATCTATCTATCTATCTATCTATCTATCTATCTATCTATCTATCTATCTATCTATCTATCTCCTCTATCTATCTATCTATCTATCTATCTATCTATCCTTCTACCTATCTATGTACCTATCCTTCTGTCTGTCTGTCTGTCTGACTTTTGCTCCTCTGTGGACCTTCGGCGCTCATTGCGAGCCTCTCCCCTCGTGTACTTCAAGTGTCCGGCTTTGCAACAATCACCTTTGGCGCTCATCGCGAAGACAGATATATAAATACAGTGTAAAATGGCAAAAAAAATGTGACTACAGTGAAGTAATAAAGTAATATGAATTAATACACGTAGCACTTAGTCGATGAGCGCCAAAGGCGAAGCGAGGCGAGCTGTTAACACTCACTACGTTAGCTCACTACTGTTATTATTTTTTACATACTTTAGATGTTTTTTTTCTCAACTAAATCTCAAAAATGACCCAAAAATGTTTTTTCAACTGAGTCTGAACATTAAATGGAATCACCTAATTGAGAATGAATTACTAATAATTGCTGAGTCCTTTAAAAACATATTTAGCCATGTTTGGACTGTTTGTGTTTGTGTTTTGGCCGCTTTGTTGGAGAATCCATATCCAAAAACCGTTTCACTTGTTTATGAAGACAGATGATTTGGAAATCAAACCAAGCTCTCGGTGCTCTCACCTCTCCCAATTCTTAGTGTTTCTGGAATAATTTACCTTTATTCAGGAATTTTATAAATATATTTATAAAGAAGTTATTAGAATCAAGCACATACTCTACTATATCAAGGCAGCACATGATGTGACACTATCTGTACTGAAGTAATAGTCAAGTTATCACACTAGGTAAAATTTCTAACAGCAGTAGAAGATGTAGTAGTAGAAACAGTTGTAGGAGTAGAAGATGTAGTAGAAGTAGTAATAGTAAAAGTAGTAGTAGAAGAAGAATATTTAGCAGTAGAAGAAGTAGTAGTAGAAATAGTAGTAGAATAGGTCGTAGCAGACAAAGTAGTGTTAGAAGAAGAATATATATAGCAGTAGTAGAAGTAGTAGTAGTAGTAGAAATAGTAGTAGAAATAGTAGTAGAATAAGTAGTCGCAGAAAAAGTAGTGTTAGAAGATGAATATATATAGCAGTAGTAGAAGTAGTAGTAGTAGTAGAAATAGTAGTAGAAATAGTAGTAGAATAAGTAGTCGCAGAAAAAGTAGTGTTAGAAGAAGAATATATATAGCAGTAGTAGAAGTAGTAGTAGTAGTAGAAATAGTAATAGAATAAGTAGTAGTAGAAATAGTAGTAGAATAAGTAGTAGCAGAAAATGTAGTGTTAGAAGAAGAATATGTGTAGCAGTAGTATAAGTAGTAGTAGTAGTAGTAGGAAATAGTAGTAGAATAAGTAGTAGTAGAAATAGTAGTAGAATAAGTAGTAGCAGAAAAAGTAGTGATACAGCATTATTACATTGGGATTTAACCAATTGAATAGGGCTCTATATGAGCCCTGAGGGCCTCATTCAATTGCGATTTGGCCAATTGAATAGGGCTCTATATAAGCACATAGCATATTTCTTTACAGAAGTTAAATTAACTAAAAACTTCTGTAAAAAAATATGCTCTGTGCTTATATAGAGCCCTATTCAATTGGCCAAATCGCAATTGAATGAGGCCCTGAGTATATTTTATTACAGAAGTTTTTAGTTAGTGAACTTCTATCCAAAAGCAAGCTCTTCACTAACTAAAAACTTCTGTAAAAATATATACTCATCGCTTATATAGAGCCCTATTCAATTATCCAAATCACAATTTAATAAGGCTGATATATAGCAGTAGTAGAAGTAGTAGTAGTACAAATAGTAGTGGAATAAGTAGTAGTAGAAATAGTAGTAGAAGAAATAGTAGCAGAAAAAGTAGTGTTAGAAGAAGAATATTTATATAGCAGTAGTAGAAGTAGAAGTAGTAGAAATAGTAGTAGTAGTAGAAGTAGTAGTAATAAAAGTAGCAGAACAAATTATAGTAGTAGAAGTAAAGACCAAGGGCCATATTCTATTAGCTACATGCAAATGCCTTGAACTCATAAATTTGGCTTTTTTTAAATAAATGTTTATATGCATTTTAATGACTTAAGAATTCATTAGTGGCAATAAGTAATATTTGCCGAATATGTAGCAATATTAAGAGGGATTTTAAGTGCGTATAAATGTACGTATTGGACAATAGAATAGGGCCCCAAGTGCTTCAAAGCTTCCCCTAACTCTTCACCTACTTTCTCTACAGTAAAAGGTATAAATGAGCAACTGTGAACTTTTTTGCTATTCAGTAGACCTGTGTATTCAATAGAAATGACCTGAAAAAGCATAATTACACTTACAGTTCTCAACATTATTTGTATTATAATAGAGATAAAAATATCTACACTTCTTTCTTGTATTATAATACAAATTACTTTGTAAATTATGAAAACAATGAAGTGATAGGCATTTATATTTGAATTATGAGGAATATAGTGTATCTCAATGAAGCTGTGAGTCATACCATGTAGGGTCACCCAAGATGGTCAGGTCATAGCAGAGAGGTCAGACAAAAGGAACTGGCAATCTACTCCAGTATCTTTGCCATGAAAATCTTATGGATAACCATGACCAGATAGATGTGCCTGGTGTGGTGCGGTACACAGGGTCACGGAGAGTTGGACACAACTGTAACGACCTAACAACAAAAAAGACATCATTATAAAAACACACTATACTAATTCCCCTTTTCAGGTGTATCAAAGTAAATTATAAGGAAGAAAATTATTTAAAAACTTAAAAAAATTAATTTTTATTGGTTTTACATATTTACTATACACTTTTTTTAAATGAGATGTATTGGATTAAAAGTCATAAACTATAAGCAATTAATAATACAATATTAACAACTAATCCACATATTACAAGGATCAGAGGAGATAGAAAAAGGATGAACTTACTGGACTAAAAGTCTTTTTTTCATTTGAATGTCTAAAAAATAAGTTAATAAACTTATTTCCTGCTCAAGTTTCTCAGAAACACAGTTATATTTGAATAAGCACATTATAAGTCACCTTAGAGATCTGGCCAGATACTATGGGCCTCATTCAATTGTGATTTGGCCAATTGAATAGGGCTCTAGATAAGCACATAGCATATTTTTTTTACAGAAGTTTTTAGTTAGTGAAAACCTTGCTTTTGGATAGAAGTTCACTAACTAAAAACTTATTTCAAAAAAATATGTTATGTGCTTATTTAGAGCCCTATTCAATTGGCCAAACTGCAATTGAATGAGGCCCTAAATATACACGTCTGTTACATCCTAATAACCGCGCGGTATAATGTAGTATGAGATGGTATTAAAGTGGATTACATCCCATGGAAGGCACATACGTGGTCCTTTGACCTGTGCCAGGAAATGTTGTCCCCAATAAATAATTAATTAGGAAATAAATGTATCAATTAGGCAACAAACCCACCCCAAATAATTAGTGAATCTGACAAATTAGTGATCCCAGCGTTCTGGGTTTTTCCGAATTGTAGTTCAGGAAAAACTGCACGTTTGTAATAAAATTAATAAAATGATGTAGACTATGAGCATAACATTTAGAAAAATCTTCTCTATAGAAGATTACGCCTTTCCTGATATCTTAGAGCGCGAGGGGTGTGCTCGGCTTTATCTATCAGTGTGGAGGAGGTTGGAAAGGTAGAGCGACGGGGATTTGACACCTGCCTTATATATGCCTAGAAGCAGGCAGCGTGAAGCAATAAATGCAAACCCTGCTCCTCAGAAATGTAAACACCCCCTTTGAAACAGAAAACTTTCACCAAACGACATATATTTTTTTTCTAATTAATAACTAGCTTTATATTATTTTCCTGCGTCATTATGCTTTTAGTGAATTAAATAAATAAATATAAAGAAAAAAAAAAAAAAAGAAAAAAAAAAAAATATATATATATTTAGGGCCTCATTCAATTGCGATTTGGCAAATTGAATAGGGCTCTATATAACCACATTGCATATGTTTTTTACAGAAGTTTTTAGTTAGTGAACTTCTATCCAAAATCAAGGTCTGCACTAACTAAAAACTTCCGTAAAAAAAATATGTCATGTGCTTATATAGAGCCCTAATCAATTGGCCGAATCGCAATTGAATGAGGCCCACAGTGAGGCTTTACTTCAGCAGAAGAGCTTGCAATTTATTTTTATATTATGTAGACTACGCAAAGAGCTTGCAATCTGTTTTATCTTATTCAGATTTCTGTGCTTGTAATTTGTTTTATTTACCAAAACCAGATACTCCACTCAATTTAAAGCTATCTAGCATTCTTTTATCAATCCTTTTAAAATATGAAAGCACTCTGTCGCCCTCCAGTGGAATTTCAAGGCATATTCGAACTGTTCTAATTTCCCCATTTCATGTTTTTTGATCATTTTGTATTTTTTTAAGTATAAATGCAAATAATGTGGATAGAAAAAAATATATAAAGTCAAGTAGTAGGATATAATATTTAATAAATACTTCTGTAAACTATAATAATAAAATAGACACACAGAAAACCTATAGTTGTATACAGCTTGGACACTGAAAACCTCTTATTTACAGCTTTCTCTTTTGAAGCACTACAAGTGTTGATGGGAAAAACATTTTACAAATAAAAATGTATTCATTTATTATATATTTATTATATGCAAGGAAACTGTGACGGAAGCTGCATTTTTTTCATGTTTTCTGCTTGAGTTGAAATGTGGCCCTCCTAAGTGCCAGTGCTATCAACTGGCAACTCAAACAAGGCAATGGCTGTCCAAGTAAATAATACGTCCACATATTATCTATTTAAGTCTGTATTATTATTTTTATTTGTTTTCGGAACAATTTGCCTTTTATCAAGTCTATTTGTCCAGAACTGTAAGTGCTAATAAATAATATATCATCTATCTTAATATGATACAGGTGATTTCTAATGTGCTTCTTATATTTGTCCCATGTTTATGATACCCTATGCCCAATGTAAGTATAAATACCATATTATATTAACTGAGTATCCATTCCAAGTATCCATCTTTCTTCCTTTAAGGTCATTTTTTCACCATATACCTTGAGATGTTTGTCCTCTTGCACTCTCATTCCTTGGCGTATGCTTCTTAAATGTTATTTTTGGACCCCTTAAAATAGATTTTAATTAGTCCTTGATCATTGATAACCTTTATATTCAATTATTTATAATAGCAATATTCAGTATTAAGCGTACTTAGTTCAGACTTTGATGGTGGTCCATACTCACATTGATTGCTAAAATTGGTTCCAATGGAGGCTTAAAACCCTTTAGTGTCTCTCATCCAACACCCCACCCTCTCCTTAAAGACCTTGGCCCCCTTTTAATTACCTTCAAACTGAACTTTTGCGTTCAGGCTCACAGCCCCAACACTAAAACCATGCCTCCGTATGTAGCATTTCAGGGCATGATCATGATCAAGTAGGCAAGCCCGTAAGTTACATTTTAGACAGAGCCAATAGTAAATGAGACCGTCATCATGACGTCAGTAAAACATGGAGGTTAAACTACAATCAATTAGAGTTTAGAAGTCTGATATGCGATCGTACTCAAAATCAATAAAAATCAATAAATCAACTGTTCTAGTCCATGCGGGTTCCATGATATGTATTAACTCCTTAAATCCTGGGATCAGTAACACGGAAATATAACATAAAATAAATACAGATTTGAGAGCTTTAAACTGTTGTTTTAACTCCAATGAATTTCATTGCTTTCCCAGTATTTTTAAGTACAGTAGTGTGTGTTTATTTGCTTTTGCAGTGTTACGAACAGGTGTTTAACCCACTTGCGGGTCCCATCTAGTACATGTAGGATTTTTTTGATACATTTGCCATTTATGGGTTGAATTGTTGTAATTAAACATGGATTTTGCATCTTTAGTACTGGTAACATTTGCAGGCTTGAAACATCAAAGGAGGAGATCGGACGGAGTTACGTTTTTGACAAGCGCAGTGATTGTGGGCCTGTAACTCACAATTGTAGTAGAAAATATAGCCAATTAGTTATCAGTAACATTTACGGGCTCTATTATGGGCTTATATATATATATATATATATATATATATATATATATATATATATATATTTTTATATATATATATATATATGTGATTTAAATATTTCTGCCTACTTAGCAGTGAAATGAGTAGTTTGACATCTTTTTGACAAAGATTTTAATTACATTTTAAATTTAATTTCTCCATAACAACTAATGTAAATAATCTCCATTGTGTTTTAATTTCTAATAGCACTTTTTTTTAAATGAAGTGTATTGCAAAGTTGTTTATCCTTTGGAAAATTACAAAGTGTGCTCTTTTGCTGTTTCAATGGAGATGAAAAATAATCAGCACGCCTTTAAGAAATGGCACCCTCATGAACAGAGGTAGAACTGGTCCCCTTATCTGATAATCTGCTGCATTTACTTTCATAATTAGTTTATATAATAACCAACTATTTTGCAACCAAAACAATCTAATTGTGAGGGTAATTCTGCAAATCTGCACCTGTGAGCACCCATCTGTACCTCCAAATTTATAGGAACATTACAGAGCTTTAGCTGTTAATATGTAACCAATTGGTCTCCATCAAAAGGCAAATTGTGGAAAATAAAGAGATCCCCCTGAGCCAGACCCGAGGCAGGAACTCAAAGGCCAGGCCGACATCAAAGTGGAATTCCATTTCCTCTGAACAAGTAAAGTTATTTGCTGAGGTTAATAACTTTATTTTTGCAGGAATTTTATCTGGGCTGTTTATCTCCTAATCATGAGCTCCTAATGCATGAGATTGGAAAGGTCCGCCAGTCATGTGGGGCCATTATCTCAACACACGTTTGACTCAGTCACCTTCTGGAAGGAGAGTTCTGCATGTGGCATATTTTAATGCCATGAATTGTTGGTCTCTTTATAAAACAGATAGAACTGTAGTAATTAAGTTTATTGTGGTCAAAATTGCAAGGACTATATGGTGTGAGCATCATTTGTGATGTCACTAAGGCTGGGCAATGGATTCTTCATGCCCTAGACACACTCTCCCTCTACAGTCTAGAAAGGCAATTGGTTCTACAATGGGTTCTCTGTGCCATATACACCCCTCTCTAGACTCTAGAAAGACTATGGTCTCTGCAATGGGTTCTCTGTGCCCTAGTCTCACACCACCCCACACACTCTAGAGTCTAGAAAGACAATTAGTTGTCCAATGGGTTCTCTGTGCCCTAGACACACTCCTCCTCTAAAATCTAGAATGACAATGGGTTCTCCAATGGGTTCTCTGTGCCATAGGAACACTCCCCCTCTAGAGTCTAGAAAGACAATTGATTCTCCAATGGGTTCTTTGTGCCCTATACACACTCATCCTCTAGAGTCTAGAAAGACAATGGTCTCTCCAATGGGTTCTCTGTGCCCTAGTAACACCCCTCTAGAGTCTAGAAAGACAATGGGTTCTCTGTGCCCTAGACACACTCCTCCTCTAGAGTCTATAAAGACAATGGGTTCTCCAATGGTTTCTCTAAAGTCTAGAATGACAATGGGTTATCTGTGCCCTAGACACACTAATCCTCGAGGGCCTCATTCTATTAGCGGCCGCAGCCGTTGCGGGGCCGCAAGGACCGGCCGCAAGCTATTCGGCTATTCTATTCCCTTACGGCCGGAGGCTCCGGCAGGCTTGCGGCCGGTGCCTTGCTATCTCTTGCGGCCGCTCGCGCCAGAGGAAAGCCTTTGATCTAAAACGGCCGCAAGAGTTTTGCAATTCAATTGCTCCGGGAAACCTCTCTGCAAGGCTAAAAGCGAGCCGCTGCTTACTTGCAGGAAAGAGGTCTCGCTAGCACCAATTAAGCACATAAAATAGCTCAAATAAAGCCATCCTGCACTTTGAGAAGACTATAAAGGGATTTTAGGTGTTAGAAAAAATAGCACATAATTATCCTGTACTCAAATCCGTAAAATATTTTATTTTTAATATCCGTAAAATATCCATGTAAAAAGGCCAGAGTGCTTGGAGCACCTCAGACACACCCACGCCGCAGCCGGAAAATAAACAGTTAATTTGAACTCGGGTTTGGGCTGATGTGCAAGCTTGAGAGTGGGTTACTTTTAATCCTCATGTCCCCCAATATGATCCCTAGCATTTACAGAGCTGTACAGTGCAGGCTTGAATTTATTTTTCAGTTTTTATATTTCTGAGATTACGGCCGGTTCCAAGATATGCGGCCGGCCGTAAAAGGAGATCCTTGCGGGGCCGTATAATAGAATCGCGAGTTAACTGAACCCCCGCAAGGAATCGCAGCCTTACGGACGATTTACGGCCGCTAATAGAATGAGGCCCCTAGAGTCTATAAAGACAATGGGTTCTCTGTGCCCTAGACACACTCCTCCTCTAGAGTCTATAAAGACAATGGGTTCTCCAATGTGTTCTCTGTGTCCTAGACACACTCCCCCTCTAGAGTCTAGAAAGACAATGGGTTCTCCAATGGGTTATCTGTGCCCTAGACACCCCCCCTCTAGAGTCTATAACGACAATGGGTTCTCCAATGTTTTCTCTGTACTCTAGACACACTCCCCCTCTAGAGTTTAGAAAGACAATGGGTTCTCCAATGGGTTCTCTGGGCCCTAGGTACACTCCTCCTCTAGAGTCTAAAAAGACAATGGGTTCTCCAATGGGTTATCTGTGCCCTAGACACCTTCCTCCTCTAGAGTCTAGAATGACAATGGGTTCTCCAATAGGTTCTCTGTGCACTAGACACACTCCCCCTCAAGAGTTTAGAAGGACAATGGGTTCTCCAATGTGTTCTCTGTGCCCTAGACACACTCCTCCTCTAGAGTCTAGAAAGACAATGGGTTCTCCAATGGGTTATCTGTGCCCTAGACACACTCCCCCTCTAGAGTCTAGAATGACAATGGGTTCTCCAATGTGTTCTCTGTGCCCTAGACACACTCTTCCTCTAGAGTCTAGAATGACAATGGGTTCTCTGTGCCCTAGACACACTCCTCCTCTAGAGTCTATAAAGACAATGGGTTCTCCAATGTGTTCTCTGTGCCCTAGACACACTCCCCCTCTAGAGTCTAGAAAGACAATGGGTTCTCCAATGGGTTATCTGTGCCCTAGACACCCCCCCCTCTAGAGTCTATAACGACAATGGGTTATCCAATGTGTTCTCTGTGCCCTAGACACACTCCTCCTCTAGAGTCTAGAAAGACAATGGATTCTACAATGTTTTCTCTGTACCCTAGACACACTCCCCCTCTAGAGTCTAGAAAGACAATGGGTTCTCTAATGGTTTCTCTGGGCCCTAGACACACTCCTCCTCTAGGGTCTAGAATGACAATGGGATCTCCAATAGGTTCTCTGTGCACTAGACACACTCCCCCTCTAGAGTATATAAAGACAATGGGTTCTCCAATGTTTTCTCTGTACCCTAGACACACTCCCCCTCTAGAGTATATAAAGACAATGGGTTCTCCAATGTGTTCTCTGTGCCCTAGACACACTCCCCCTCTAGAGTCTAGAAAGACAATGGGTTCTCCAATGTGTTCTCTGTGCCCTAGACACACTCCTCCTCTAGAGTCTCGAAAGGCAATGGGTTCTCCAATGTGTTCTCTGTGCCCTAGACACACTCCCCCTCTAGAGTCTAGAAAGGCAATGGGTTCTCCAATGTGTTCTCTGTGCCCTAGACACACTCCTCCTCTAGAGACTAGAAAGGCAATGGGTTCTCCAATGTGTTCTCTGTGCCCTAGACACACTCCTCCTCTAGAGTCTAGAAAGACAATGGGTTCTCCAATGTGTTCTCTGTGCCCTAGACACACTCCTCCTCTAGAGTCTAGAAAGACAATGGGTTCTCCAATGTTTTCTCTGTACCATAGACACACTCCTCCTCTAGAGTCTAGAAAGACAATGGGTTCTCCAATGGGTTATCTGTGCCCTAGACACACTCCTCCTCTAGAGTCTAGAAAGACAATGGGTTCTCCAATGGGTTATCTGTGCCCTAGCCGCACTCCTCCTCTAGAGACTAGAGGAACTGTTACCCTAGTATTGGAAAAGGAAGATTAGAAATTACAAGCAGATAAATGGAGATGGAAGGTTCCTGGATTTTGCTTTCATATAATACGCCTTTGTTTTTATTTACTTGAATTTACTTTATTTTATTAAGAAGTGCTTATAAGCTCCAGTTTTACTGCCAAATATTAAAAAAAAACACAAAACCTTACCCACAGCAAGGGGGGACACCCAGGACGTCTGGAAGACAGGTTACACCTTGATTTCAGTACAATTAAAAAAGTTTAGACACTCCAAACTCCCCTAAGCGAGAGAAAAAATGGCAGCCGAAAAAAACGAAAACGAGGCTACATGACCTCTAAACCCCCAAAACACAGCCAAGCACATATGACTTTTACTAAAACCCGTACGACCTACAACATACACCATTAGCAAGGACGCTAAATCATCCAAACCCGCGTACCACATACACATTCGCCGCCATTTTACAACACTACCTTACACAATGCGGAAGTACACAGCTACACTAACGGCTTCTCCTCGCGCACGCAGCCTATTTACACAACACACTGCACACATTGCTGACACTTACACCTCAGCTCCACAACACTGCCTTTGGCACTCCTGGTGAACCCCACAATGAGCAGCTTCGACACTCATTGCAGGCCTCTGCAACCTGGCACTTTGCTTCGGCGCTCATCGTCAGCCTCTCCCCCATCTACTTTACAGGCCTTGCCGCTACTTGCAGGCGTCGTCCAAACCACAAGTTTGGTGCTTTGCAATGAACCCCTTTGGCACTCATTGCAAGCCTCTTCCTCCCAAGTAGTCCCGAGTGCCTGGCATTGTTTGGCTAAGTGTTACTGGCTACGGCTAAGTGTTACTGGCTTGGATTAAGTGTTACTGACTTGGGTTAAGTGATACTGGCTTGGGTTGTGTTACTGGCCTCGGCTAAGTGTTACTGGCCTCGGCTAAGTGTTAATGGCCTCGGCTAAGTGTTACTGGCCTCGGTTAAGTGTTACTGGCTTCGGCCTTGTTATGACCCTGTTTGAGAAAATTTTAGTTTTTTATCCGACATTTCCGACAT
>CM050163.1:29931603-30006603 GCA_027410445.1 Discoglossus pictus | reverse complement strand
CCAAACAACATGGAACTTTCTAAATACATAGAGCCTCATTCAACTCATTCTAAATCGTAATTACTTTAACACGTAACAGAGCCCGTAAATTTTACTGATATTCACTTGGCTACATTTAGCTCCTCGCATTCCAATTGCGAATTACAGGCTCAAAATTCCTGCAAAAACGTAACTCCGTCCTATCTCCTCCTTTGATGCTTCAAGCCCGTAAATGTTACTAGTGCTAAAGACACAAAATACATAATCAATTACAACAATTCAACAAGCCCGCAATTGCCTTCAAACCCGTAAATGACAAATAAAAAAATAAGATAAGATAAGGCTCGCAAGTGGGTTAAACACCTGTTCGTAACACTGCAAAAGAAAATAAACACACACTACTGTACATAAAAATACTGGGAAAGTAATGAAATTCATTGGAATTAATTGCACAACAGTCTCAAGCTCGCAAATCTGTTATATCGATCACTGGAATCAAGGGGTTGATACATATCATGGAACCTGCATGGACTAGAACAGTTGCTTTAATGATTTTTATTGATTTCTACATTGCTGGGTTGCGAGTCCGATCACAAATTTTACTTCTAAACACTAATTAATTGTAGTATAAACTCCATGTTTTACTGGCGTCATGATGACGGTCTCATTTACTATTGGCTCTGTCTATTGCTAGCGTCTAAGAAATAAATTACGGGCTTGCTTAAATATTGTCAGATTATATGATCATGCCCCCTGAAATCCTCTTTACAAGTGCATGGTTAAAGTGTAGAGGCTGTGAGAGGGAAGTTGCGAGCTAGAGTCAATTGAATGCATCTAAATGTTTAGAAAAACTGTAACCCACAGCGAAAAGTTCAGTTCGGAGGCAATTGTGAGCTTGCAATTGTACGAGGCTCAAAATCTGTAAACTTTTGTTGTTGTTCAATCGTTCAGTTGTGTCCGACTTTCCGTGACCCTATAAACCGCAGCGCACCAGGCATCTTGCTATATCATTGTGTCTATGAATGTGCTTATCCTTATGGTTTTCTTGGCAAATGTACTGGGTAAGTTGCCAGTTTCTTCTCCAATGGACAGTGATTTATCTGACCCCTCTGCTATGACCTGCCCAGCTTGGGTAACCGTACATGGTATAGGTCATAGGCCATAAAATAGCTTATATATACATACATACAAACATTTGGGGGGATTTGTCCCCCATCCCCTCAGTTCCTACACCCATGCAGGAAATATAGTGGTCCTTTAAGAATAGACGAAACAAGCCTAGGACAGTGTAATAGAAAAAAAAGTTTAATTTTATGCTTAGTCATAACCACCTGTAAATGGAGTTCTTGTGGTTAATGGTAATCTATCCAAAAATGTAATGGAAAGAGATCATATATATTGGATTATTATATTTTATTCTTGTCCCTAGAAATGACAGCAGGTGAGGGGTCAGTGCTAGGAAACATTCAACCATCATCCATGATGTAGTTATGCATAGGCCTAGTAGGTACAGGGCCTAGGGAGGTACAAAGCTAGAACCATTTTTTTGCATAAAATAGAGAAAGGGAACAAAAGGATAACCTAGTGAAACTGATGAAAGACCACTCAGGTTTCTTATGAAGAACTTGACTTGGTGATGAGAAAAATGTTTTACAACGTGTAAAACAAATACATACCAACTTTGATTTTTTATTATTGTATTCAAAATTGCATTAATAGTTTGGACACCTGAGAGGAACAGAGCAGGACTTTGGATCCAGACATTTCAAATCAGTTCTGCTGAAAGACTCTAAAGTGCCGCTCGACAATAGGATTAATTGAAAGAAAACTTGAACATGCGACGATGCATTGGCTTGGCTAAGGTTTAGACTGGGACTGGTCTACATAGGCTCACGAACCATGGGAAATTATACACCTACCCCATCAGCCAGACCCTGCTGGGGAGGGGAACAATAATCTGAGTTGGTCCAAAGCAACATAAACCCTAAACACCTCCCTGCACACCACCACCCTGCACGGTTAAGCTCTAAATATTTGGTAATGTGAGTTATGATTAACTGAGAGATGGTCAGAGTGGAACATCAGAGTCTGTAATGAGTAACTGATGGCAGTTTCACAGGTCAGAGCATTTATCTAACCTCGTTTGTTGTGATTAGTCTTATGACTCATCATTTAGATGGACCCAAAGGAGTGTAGCACATTTCTCATCCAAGCTCTGAGCCATATCTTTGTGAAAGGGCCACCAAGACCAGGAGCCACGATAAGGTGGTGACAGGAAACCCTAGATTAAGTAAATATATCAAACAAACATGACAAAATTATACATATTAGTACATAAGGTGTAAGCATGTGTAAGAGAAGTGGAGACAAAAGGGAAGGAGTTGCTTGTGGTGGTCCGGTGTGGCAGCAGAATCCACGCACAACAGACGCTCACCGTGACCAGCTGTTATGGACCAAGTTGGTGGCTCTTCTAAATAAATGATTTTTCAGGTAGTGTTTGCAACTGAAGAGTAAAGGAGGGTCTGACAGAGGGGCTACAGAATTCTACTGGGGGGCAGCTTGAGAAAAGTCATAGAGACCACTGTGTGATGAGTGATGATGTATGTGTCGTGAGTGGAGGGAGCAGTTAGGGGAGTATCTGGAAAGTAGATCTTGTATATAGGTGAGGTGTGTGATTGAGTGCTTTATATGTGAGAGTAAGGATTTTGAATTTAATTCTAGCGGATTTGAGAAGACAGTGACGGGACTGACATAGTGGGGCAGCAGATGACAAATGACTGGTGAGATATATGAGCCTAGCAGAGAGTTAAAAACAAATGAAATTGATTTATCAGTTGATTTTATAATGTGTAGCTAGGAGTTCCCTGGCATGGGTTGGACCCCACATGCTGAGGTCATTGATTAAAGTAGTGTGGCTGATGATCTGTCTTTGTAAACAGTAAGCATTACTCACTTAAAAGAACTGCAGCAAAATAAACTTTGTCTGAGCATAGAGATTCAAAAACACTTACTCTGTTGACCTTTTAAGTTTAAAGGACCACTGTAGTGTATTTACATCTAATGTTCATATGTTTGTTTGCTGTGCATAGGCTCATTAAAAGCAGTATGCAGTGTAAAATAAATAAGACTTAAAATATTTGAAAGCTTTTAAATTTGTATGTTTTCCCCTCAAGCATATCTCATGCTACCTGTGTCTACCAGCGGCGTGGTCAGCTCTGACTGTGTGCTGGACTATCATGGTGCTGATGTATTTTTTAGTCCAGCACACAGGCAGAACTGGCCACACCCCTGATACAGGTAAGAGGAGATACACAACTCTGCTTGAGGAGAAAACAGACAGTTTCAAAGCTAAGAATATTTTTAATTTTAAACTGCATATTTTTAATAGCCTATGCACACAAACATATGAGCCTTACTTCCAAAAGCACTACAGTCGTCCTTTAAGTGGCATTTGTTTAACCCCAACTTGCTTTCAATGCAGGGTTTCCGAGTGGTACCAGGCGGCTCGCTAATGCTACCTATTATTTTTAACCCATTATTTTAGAAGTGTGCGAGTGAGTTACACATTAATATTTTTTTTTCTTAACAAGTGTTTTTTATTTGAAGCTGGCAACCACTAATTTCTATGATTTTGTTATTCTTAATAACCTTTATGTATATTTTATTTATAAAGTGTAATTACCTATCCAATTAGAAAAAGAGGCTCCATGGATTATATCACTAACGAGAATCCTCTTACTTTAGTGAATTTAGCCAAAATGTCTCCTTCATGGTGTACAAGAGTCCACCTCTGCAAAAACAAAATCTAATGTCACATGCACAACAGTGTCGCCCAGTGTCCACATGTATACCAATAATTTTATCTTCACATTTGCATCTAAGATCAGGGATGAATACTCCCCACCTGGTGAAGGTGATCTGTAATCATGATTAGAGCCATCTTCAGGGTGTACCAGAAAAGGACCCTTAAAGGGACATGGATTTATTTTTTTCTTTGTTGCATTTGAAAGAGTGTTTTTGATAATGTACCACTGTGTATGTTCTTTTTTTTTTAAATGTAGCTCTCAGACCAGCTAATGAACAGTAATATAGCTGTATAAGTTATACCTGTCTGCCAATGAAATCTACAGACATTTTTATTGTTAGTAACAATTAAGTTTAAACAGGTTTTACCTATTTTTTTTCTTCCAAAAGATTGTTTTTTTATATGCATGAAAAAGAGAATTGCATTCTCTTTCCCTTAAGGCTCCTGATTTCTTTCATGTCTATAACCTCATCATTCATCTTTTAAATCACATATTTTCCACCAATCTGGCCATTTTCATCTAATATCTGGGACTACGTTTGTCACCATGCTAACACTTTATGTCATAAAAACAAACTATTTTTACATTAAGCATTATCTTTTACAGTATATTTATGTTACACAGTAAAGGAATTTACGTATGCATGTGACATGTATAAGGCTATGCTCAGGATTTAATAAGCACAACTTTATGGTAGATATAATGGGCGTGGTAAATGCACCTATTGATTTTATCTGCAGTCATATCTATATTTCTATATGTACTCAATCTTTCAGCATGTATTTTCCTCACTGTACCCCAGCCGACAATGCGAACCAGCGACATGCAGATGGTGCTTATCACTGTAGTCCTATATTTATCCTCTATTGGACTAGGATTTTTTTGAATGTACAAAAAAAACGGAAAAAAAAACATTTATGTATTATGAATACAATGGCTACCCAGGGCTGTATCTACCTTTTGGAGCACCTAGGCAGTGAAGTGCAGGAGCCTCTGCGAGTGAGTACACAAGGTGTGCACAGACCCATTTTTGCCTTTTCTGTTATAACTGCCTTGTTCTAGGTGGTTACTCCCTAGTATCCAGTCTATGTACAGCAAACATTTTTTTAAAGAAATGGCGCCTCTCACAGGGAAGCTCCTAGTTGGCCTAATGGGTAATCTGGCCATGTGGCTACCTTCATAAATTGGCTGTAGACTTTAGATGCAAATGTGGCAGCTAAAACTGCCAGTGCTTTCAGCAGGAATAATGGAAAACGCATTAGTTTACATTCATTGTAATAGACAGGATGGTCTCAGAAAAGAAAATGGAACCGCTCAGTGGCCCTTTAAAGAGGCAGATAGGATAAGTGTTACTGTTCCTCATGTAGCCAGATAATCCAATAGATCTATTTTGATCTTTCTCAGAAGTAAAATTAGACCAGTGTCTGGCACCACATGTGCTGTTGGACGACGGTCTGGGATATTCAGACGATGAGTAAATTCCTATAGAATCTCATTGTCGGAGTATGAAGTTTGTGTAATGCTCAGTACCTCTACTCTCCATCCATGTGTTCTCTAGGGACCTGATACATTCATTTTCCATTCAATAGACCCACTAAGTGATTAGGCCTCTCAAGTAATGAGAAGTCACAAGCTGGACAAACAATGTCCGGACACGGATCAGTGCAAATCCCAATGTGAGCCTGTTTCACTGCCACGTCTCCATTAACTTACAAAGTGTCCTAAATAATTACTCATTAAAGTCACAAGTCACAGAGGACAGGACAGTTTACCAGCTAACTGATTGCTCTTCCACACTAATCTGGGTTAATCAGTTATCCCGGTTCATCGTAATGAGAAAGCCTGCGTTAAAGATTACAGAGGGTGTGAGTGTGTGAAGGGTTATTTAATGGACATTTAAAGGGCTTTGCTTGTCTTTCTCAGACAGTTATTCTATATTTCAATCCATTGTAATACGACCTATATACAGTATCTCACAAAAGTCAGTACACCCCTCACATTTTTGTAAATATTTTATTATATCTTTTCATGTGACAACACTGAAGAAATGCCCCTCTGCTACAATGTAAAGTAGTCGCTGTACGGCCTGTATAACAGTGTAAATGTGCTGTCCCCTCAAAATAACTCAACACACAGATATTAATGTCTAAAGCGTTGGCAACAAAAGTGAGTACACCCCTAAGTGGAAATGTCCATTTTCCCTCCCCGGTGTGATGTGACTCGTTAGTGTTACAAGGTCTCAGGTGTGAATGGGGAGTAGGTGTGTTAAATTTGGTGTTATCGCTCTCTCACTCTCTCATACTGGTCACTGGAAGTTCAACATGGCACCTCATGGCAAAGAACTCTCTGAGGATCTGAAAAAAATAATTATTGCTCTACATAAAGATGGCCGAGGATATAGGAAGATTGCCAAGACCCTGAAACGGAGCTGCGGCACGGTGGGCAAGACCATACAGCGGTGTCACAGGACAGGTTCCAGTCACAACAGACCTCACCATGGTCAACCAAAGAAGTTGAGTGCACGTGCTCAGCATCATATCCAGAGGTTGTCTTTGGAAAATAGATGTATGAGTGCTGCCAGCATTGCTGCAGAGGTTGAAGGGATGGGGGGGTCAGCCTGTCAGTGCTCAGACCATACGCCTTACATGGCATCAAATTGGTCTGCATGGCTGTCGCCCCAGAAGGAAGCCTCATCTAAAGATGATGCACAAGAAGGCCCGCAAACAGTTTGCAGAAGACAGGCAGACTAAGAACATGGATTACTGGAACTATGTCCTGTGGTTCGATGTAGCCAAGATAAACGTATTTGGTTCAAATGGTGTAAAGCGTGTGTTGCGGGAACCAGGTGAGGAGTACAAAGACAAGTGTGCCTTGCCTACAGTCAAGCACGGTGGTGGGGGTGTCATGGTCTGGGCATGCATAAGTGCTGCCGGCACTGGGGAGCTACAGTTCATTGAGGGAACCATGAATGGCAACATGTACTGTGACAAACTGAAGCAGAGCATGATCCCTCCCTTCTGAGACTGGACAGTATTCCAACATAATAAAGACCCCAAACACCTCTAAGATGACCACAGCCTTGTTAAAGAAGCTGAAGGTAAAGGTGATTTACTGGCCAAGCATGTCACCAGACCTAAACCCTATTGCGCATCTGAGGAGCATCCTCAAACAAAAGGTGGGGGAGTGCAAGGTCTCTAACATCCACCAGCTCCTCCATCATGGAGGAGTGGAAGAGGACTCCAGTGGCAACCTGTGAAGCTCTGGTGAACTCCATGCCCATGAGGGTTAAGGCAGTGCTGGAAAATAATGGTGACCACACAAAATATTGACCCTTTGGCCCAATTTGGACATTTCCACTTAGGGGTGTACTCACTTTTGTTGCCAACAGTTTAGACATTAATGGCTGTGTGTTGAGTTATTTTGAGGGGACAGCAAATTTACACCGTTATACAGGCTGTTTTGTCACATGAATAGATATAATAAAATATTTGCAATAATGTCAGGGTTGTACTCACTTTTATGAGATACTGTATATATATATATATATATATATATATATATATATATATATATATATATATATATAAATATTCTTACTAAAAGATGTTGGTTGTAACATAACCATGTAAGTCTGAGAGTTTTCAATCCTGCAAGGTGCTTTGGAGAAAGTACTATGGACACTGGTTTCTAAGCTCAAAGACAGGGCCATCCATCCTTTACAAATTAATAATAATAATAAAAGGGGGGAACTGACAATTGAAGGAGACCCTTTGGTTTAAGAAAGCTCTTTAACTCATATTCAGATAATCTGCTTGGATGTATTAGGGGTTAAAGTTGTGGTAAACAATGATTCAAATACCAAAAAGTCATCTACCTAATCATACGCCATGAGATTATTGATAAAACGTTGACTTGCATGTCAAATCCGGTGGTCTGAAACTAGAATAAAACGATTAACCTATTGAGTTGAAGCATGAATGAGCTGCCATTAGTCTTTTGTGGGATTGTGTTTTTCCCACCGCCAAGGAAAAGGTGATGCCACCTAGTTTGTACAGCTAGGCTGTATCCATGGTAAGAGAAAGCTAAGTACGTAACATGCACTTGTAGGCTTTTATTATTTTTAATACATTTTAACAATATTCATATTGCATTTCCATATAATCTCAGACAGGTCACCCCCATTCCCCTCATGGTAGATGATCAGTTTCAGGTCCCTAGGCCGATTAGAAACTAGAATGATTAAAAAAGTTAGAACCTTCTGTAAAATGGTATACATATTTCGCTCATTTGTATACTTTTCTTCAAAACCATTATTATGTGGCAGGTGTCCTCAGATGCCAATCTCTTCTCTTCACACAGTCCATAAACAATCTGATATGTGATAATTCCAGACAGGTCATCCCCATGCCCCTCATGATAGGCGATGAGTTTTGGCCCTATGCCTAGACTATATTGATCCGCTCATGAAGAAAGTTCGAACCTTCTGTACTATGATATATATATATCCTTCATCTGTACCCTTTTCTTCAAAACCATTATTATGAGGCAGGTATACTTGGGTGCCTTGACACAGGCATTCCATTAGATAACTTACCCAATACATCCTTAGGTTAAGGCCTCTTGTCTCAGATATATGCAACCTGTAGACCAACTTTGATGTACACCAATTATATCAGTGGCTTGAATGGAAGAGGTGCTTCCCTCACTACAACTTTACCAAACAATTGGAAGTTACAGCCCAATAAAGTTCCTGTATCACATCACAATATGACAAACAAAATACTAAAACATGCTCGCAAACAATGAAATTAAATGAATTTGCCAGTGTTGTCGGACAACTGAGGCCAGTTTATATCACAGAGTATGAATGTGTCCGATTAAGGTGTAGAATTTTAGTGTAAAAAATGTTTTCAATTACAAATTACCATAAGAAGAAATATGAAAGTTGTGCGCAACTGCAAACATCTTCTCATAACCATAAAAAGGCAATACTCTCTAAATGGCTAGAAGACATACTAATTCATAGATTCATTTAAGAATATGTAGTAGATTGTATAGAAGCACTAATGAACAATAGATAGGTGGTACCATAAATTCACACCCTAACTGTTATATATATGTAGTCACAACAATCCACATGGAATACCAGTTGGACAAAGAACCAATTAAAGCCTATGGGTCCCTGTCCATCTTTATTGTCCTTTTTACCATTGAAGGTTATTGACAGACCACCCATAATTGGCTTGGTGGTGTGCTGGTAGTTGATAGAGAGTCAGTAAAATAGACATAAGGCAAATTATGTTATTGGTTATGTGTACATTTGTCAACACATAGTTATTCTATTATTTGTATATTATGGACACGTTTTATTTGTTCTCACTGGAACTGCAAAATGGCATTAAATTTCGGGAGAAAAAAGTGGATTTCTTGTTAGTATCATATGTATTTGTTTTAGTGAAGAATAAATAAAAGTATTTTACCATTGTTATATGGAATATGTTTGTTGTTATTGTAAAACAATATTGATTTTAAACTAATATAATAATAATATTAATAATAATTAAAAATTGATTAAATGGTTGAGCTCCCTCACAGTACAGAAATGTTAATATACCCAGCAATGTAGCAGCTGACGGGGGCTGGCGTTGGATTTATTGATTCACCTGCCAGGCTTAACAACCCTAAATCCTGCCAGAATGAAGTGTAATAGAGCAGCCGTCCAGTACCATGTGATTGACATTGGCAGACCACTTAGCATCGCTGACTGCCCGATAACATCATGATTAGCAGGGTAACAAGAGGCCAGATTGATTGCAGTAATTCTTGTCCTGAGACAGATTGCTTGTGGTCTCCCAAAGACGTGGAATAACAAAAATACAGGCTAATTGAGTGAAAATATATCTGCCAAAAGCCAATCTGAGGCTTCTGCCCCCATAATACATCCTTAAACATAAACAGAGAGGGATAAAGATGAGGGGAAGATACAACCAGATCTGAGTGATGGACACAGATGTATTGCAGCAACCTTAAACTGTCCTACTCACATGATAACGGACTTGCCAAAGATATTAGTTACAATGATCCCTTGACCCATCACCTCTGTCCCATGTTGGCCTGTTCTTTTTCTTCCTTAGTTTTCTCTTTGATAAATTCTTCACTGGAGTAAATGTATAATTTGTAATTTGTAATTGCTTTTGACTTGAAAAAGAGAGTTGCATCTCTTGAAAGGTCGCCATTTTAATTTAAATGTATGTCATGCCATAAGAACAGGAGGTAAATATTTTAGTCAGGTTATAACATTAATATTGAATTATTTAGAAAAAATAATATTCATTGTTAAACTTACTTTCAGATACTATTTTAATTACTAAGCCTCCAGTTTCACTGCTTGTCTCCATCTCTTTTGAGGTGTAAATGCTTTATTAAAGAACCCAAGGAATGTCCTTATAATATGAGTTATATGTTTTAATTAGACATTCATTATTCATAACGTTTCATAACCAAATTCCTTACTAAAGCAGATTCCCCTTCCCCAGACTCCTTCCCACAGCAGATTCTCCTCTAGAAGACCCCTTCCCACAGCAGATTCCCCTCCACCAGACCCCTTCCCACAGCAGATTCCCCTCCCCAGACCCGTCCCCCAAGCAGATTTCCCTCCCCAGACCAGTCCCCCAAGCAGATTCCCCTCCCCAGACCAGTCCCCCAAGCAGATTCCCCTCCCCAGACCCGTTCCCCAAGCAGATTCCCCTCCCCAGACCCGTTCCCCAAGCAGATTACCCTCCCCAGACCCGTTCCCCAAGCAGATTCCCCTCCCCAGACCCGTTCCCCAAGCAGATTTCCCTCCCCAGACCCGTTCCCCAAGCAGATTTCCCTCCCCAGACCCGTTCCCCAAGCAGATTCCCCTCCCCAGACCCGTTCCCCAAGCAGATTCCCCTCCCCAGACTCCTTCCCACAGCAGATTCTCCTCTAGAAGACCCCTTCCCACAGCAGATTCCCCTCCACCAGACCCCTTCCCACAGCAGATTCCCCTCCCCAGACCCGTCCCCCAAGCAGATTTCCCTCCCCAGACCAGTCCCCCAAGCAGATTCCCCTCCCCAGACCAGTCCCCCAAGCAGATTCCCCTCCCCAGACCCGTTCCCCAAGCAGATTCCCCTCCCCAGACCCGTTCCCCAAGCAGATTCCCCTCCCCAGACCCGTTCCCCAAGCAGATTCCCCTCCCCAGACCCGTTCCCCAAGCAGATTCCCCTCCCCAGACCCGTTCCCCAAGCAGATTACCCTCCCCAGACCCGTTCCCCAAGCAGATTCCCCTCCCCAGACCCGTTCCCCAAGCAGATTTCCCTCCCCAGACCCGTTCCCCAAGCAGATTTCCCTCCCCAGACCCGTTCCCCAAGCAGATTCCCCTCCCCAGACCCGTTCCCCAAGCAGATTCCCCTCCCCAGACCCGTTCCCCAAGCAGATTCCCCTCCCCAGACCCGTTCCCCAAGCAGATTCCCCTCCGCAGACCCGTTCCCCAAGCAGATTCCCCTCCCCAGACCCGTTCCCCAAGCAGATTCCCCTCCCCAGACCCGTTCCCCAAGCAGATTCCCCTCCCCAGACCCGTTCCCCAAGCAGATTCCCCTCCCCAGACCCGTTCCCCAAGCAGATTTCCCTCCCCAGACCCGTTCCCCAAGCAGATTCCCCTCCCTAGACCTGTTCCCCAAGCAGATTCCCCTCCCCAGACACGTTGCCCAAGCAGATTCCTCTGTCCAGACACGTTGCCCAAGCAGTTTGCCCTCCCCAGACCCTTCCCCAAGCAGATTCCCCTCCCCAGACCCTTCCCCCAAGCAGATTCCCCTCCCCAGACCCTTCCCCCAAGCAGATTCCCCTCCCCAGACCCGTTCCCCAAGCAGATTCCGCTCCCCAGACCCGTTCCCCAAGCAGATTCCCCTACCCAGACCCGTTCCCCAAGCAGATTCCCCTACCCAGACCCGTTGCCCAAGCAGTTTGCCCTCCCCAGACCCGTTCCCCAAGCAGATTCCCCTACCCAGACCCGTTGCCCAAGCAGTTTGCCCTCCCCAGACCCGTTCCCCAAGCAGATTAGCGGCCCAGACCCATTGCCCAAGCAGTTTCCCATCCCCAGACCCTTCCCCCAAGCAGATTCCCCTCCCCAGACCCGTTCCCCAAGCAGATTCCCCTCCCCAGACCCGTTCCCATGTTGGCCTGTTCTTTTTCTTCCTTAGTTTTTTCTTTGATAAATTCTTCACTGGAGTAAATGTATAATTTGTAATTTGTAATTGCTTTTGACTTGAAAAAGAGAGTTGCATCTCTTGAAAGGTCGCCATTTTAATTTAAATGTATGTCATGCCATAAGAACAGGAGGTAAATATTTTAGTCAGGTTATAACATTAATATTTAATTATTTAGAAAAAATAATATTCATTGTTAAACTTACTTTCAGATACTATTTTAATTACTAAGCCTCCAGTTTCGCTGCTTGTCTCCATCTCTTTTGAGGTGTAAATGCTTTATTAAAGAACCCAAGGAATGTCCTTATAATATGAGTTATATGTTTTAATTAGACATTCATTATTCATAACGTTTCATAACCAAATTCCTTACTAAAGCAGATTCCCCTTCCCCAGACTCCTTCCCACAGCAGATTCTCCTCTACCAGACCCCTTCCCACAGCAGATTCCCCTCCACCAGACCCTTTCCCACAGCAGATTCCCCTCCCCAGACCCGTCCCCCAAGCAGATTCCCCTCCCCAGACCCGTCCCCCAAGCAGATTCCCCTCCCCAGACCAGTCCCCCAAGCAGATTCCCCTCCCCAGACCCGTTCCCCAAGCAGATTCCCCTCCCCAGACCCGTTCCCCAAGCAGATTTCCCTCCCCAGACCAGTTCCCCAAGCAGATTCCCCTCCCCAGACCCGTTCCCCAAGCAGATTCCCCTCCCCAGACCCGTTCCCCAAGCAGATTCCCCTCCCCAGACCCGTTCCCCAAGCAGATTCCCCTCCCCAGACCCGTTCCCCAAGCAGATTCCCCTCCCCAGACCCGTTCCCCAAGCAGATTCCCCTCCCCAGACCCGTTCCCCAAGCAGATTCCCCTCCCCAGACCCGTTCCCCAAGCAGATTCCCCTCCCCAGACCCGTTCCCCAAGCAGATTCCCCTCCCCAGACCCGTTCCCCAAGCAGATTCCCCTCCCCAGACCCGTTCCCCAAGCAGATTCCCCTCCCCAGACGCGTTCCCCAAGCAGATTTCCCTCCCCAGACCCGTTCCCCAAGCAGATTCCCCTCCCTAGACGTGTTCCCCAAGCAGATTCCCCTCCCCAGACACGTTGCCCAAGCAGATTCCTCTGTCCAGACACGTTGCCCAAGCAGTTTGCCCTCCACAGACCCTTCCCCAAGCAGATTACCCTCCCCAGACCCTTCCCCCAAGCAGATTCAACTCCCCAGACCCGTTCCCCAAGCAGATTCCGCTCCCCAGACCTGTTCCCCAAGCAGATTCCCCTACCCAGACACGTTCCCCAAGCAGATTCCCCTACCCAGACCCGTTGCCCAAGCAGTTTGCCCTCCCCAGACCCGTTCCCCAAGCAGATTCCCCTACCCAGACCCGTTGCCCTAAGCAGTTTGCCCTCCCCAGACCCATTGCCCAAGCAGTTTCCCATCCCCAGACCCTTCCCCCAAGCAGATTCCCCTCCCCAGACCCGTTCCCCAAGCAGATTCCCCTCCCCAGACCCGTTCCCCAAGCAGATTCCCCTCCCCAGACCCGTTCCCCAAGCAGATTCCCCTCCCCAGACCCGTTCCCCCAGCAGATTCCCCTCCCCAGACCCGTTCCCCAAGCAGATTCCCCTCCCCAGACCCGTTCCCCAAGCAGATTCCCCTCCCCAGACCCGTTCCCCAAGCAGATTCCCCTCCCCAGAACAGTTCCCCAAGCAGATTCCCCTCCCCAGACCTTTCCCCCAGGCAGATTCCCCTCACCAGACCCGCACATAGGGCCTCATTCAATTGCATCTTGGCCAATTGAATAGGGCTCTATATAAGAACAGAGCATATTTTTTACAGAAATTTTTAGTTAGTGAACTTCTATCCAAAAGTAAGGTCTTCACTAACTAAAAACTTCTGTAAAAAAAATATAATCTGTGCCCTAAATCGCAATTGAATGAGGCCCATAGAGTCTGAGACTCTACAATACAGAAAAAAAAAGACTGGACAGTACAGGGCCCCCAGGAGGAGGGCCCAGTGCATTGATTTAGAAAAGAAATGTTCAATATTAAAGTAACTTGCAAACATCAACATGCAAATCTTCAGTTGAGCTGCTGGCCTCCACATTATTTGGTCAGTACAGGTATTTAACCCATCGTGGTGTCTCTCTGTCTGTTTTTTATTAAAGCGTTTTTGGATAACATTTTATTTATATATAAATATATATTTGTGTGTGTATGCAGGTATATATGCAGATATGAGTATTTAAATATATGTAAATATGTATGTCCTTGTCGTGGTGAAGTGGCTTGTGTAATTCAATGAAGCTGTGAGCTAAACCATGTAGACAAATCGCGGTCCAATGGAGAAGGAACTGGCAACTCACTCTGGTATCTTTGCGATGAAAACCATATGGATTAGCACAATCAGAATCACAGAAAGATGTACCTGAAGTGCTGTGTCCATATGGTCACCTAGAGTTGGACAGGACTGAAGGACGGAGCAACAACGACAAAATATGTATGTATTTATGTATGTGTTTATCTATAAGAGTATGTATATATATATACATATATATATATATATATATATTTATATTTATTTATATTCATTATCTCATATTATAGTATGCCATTTTCTTGCTTGTCTTCACACTCTTTTAATGTTTTATTACCCTGTATCTGAGTCTTCACCATGCTCTATGCAACATCATTCTTCTTTATTAAAATAAATCTAATTGCTAAGGGTCTAATTTGTTCATTCCACCAAATAGTTCTGATGTAGAACTAAAGAAAAAAAAGGCCCCTCTTTTCAAAAGCTTGTCTTTTAATATTGATTGTTGACCCAATAGAAAAGGTGTTACGCGACACTACAATACAGTACTATGGGCCATATTCCTATTAACTAATCGCAAATGGGTCAAACCTGTACTTTTGGACACTGGTGTTTTTTTTTTATAAATGTTTAGATGTATTCTATTGACTCCACCTCACAATTTTCGACCGCATGTCTAACCTCGTAAACTCTGTCTTTTAAGTCTAATTTCAGGGTGCATGATCATATGATCTGACAATATTTAAGCAAGCCCGTAATTTACTTCTTAGACACAGCCAATAGTAAATGAGACGTCATCATGACATCAGTAAAACATGGAAGTTACACGTAATCTGCAATACAAATAAATGAGAGCAAGTAGTAATATCTGCTTATGGGGCTCGCAATCAAGCAATCTAGCACTCTACAAAATGCATTAGATCATCTGTTCTAGTCCATGTGGGATCCATGATATGTATTATGTATATATCCCCTTGAGTACAGGGATCGATTTTACTCAGAAATAACATTTAAAAATAATATTTTTTAATTGCCTTTTTCTGGGTTTGAGACTGTTGTGCAATTAATTATAATGTCTTTCCATGCCTTATGCTTTTAAAGTACAGTATTGTGTGTTTAATTGCTGTTACAGCTCTAATAAGTGTTTGAAAAAGCCCTTGCGAGTCCTATTAAAAACTCATAATTTTTTTGACAGAAACTGATACTTTTTCAGTTGCGGGTCAGACTTTATTTGCGAGCTAGAGCTCCAGCTCTAATAGAATATCGATTTAGTGTAACTTTAATTATTTAGAGCTCGTAATGTTCGAGCTGTGCTAAAACCAATGGAGTTTTAAGGCTCATTTGGGGTCTTTGGCTGACCCATAGGGATTGTGGGTGGGGAACTCGTAATCGCATTGCGATTAGCTAATAAAATATGTGGCAATTTTCAGATTGGTTTTAAGTTTGTATAAATGTGTGAATTGGCTAATAGACTAGGGCCCTATGTTTTTTTTTTCATCTGCATCACTGGTATAACACAAATACTCCAATCCACATAGACGTTTTATACACGTATCGGGTAATCTTTCCTTGTTTGACAGATCTGCTGTTTTGTTCTCTAACAATTGGCAGGAAACCCGTTAGCTGTTTATGGTGAAAGATACAAAAACGATTCTAACAACTGTAATAAAAGTTCATTATAGTATCCAGTATCTGCTCCCGGAGGGCAATGGAAAAGGCGTGCGCCTTCCATGATTATAATATCAATTTGTCAGGCAGTGTGTTTTGTAATAAGCAGCAAATCATGAGTCACTCACGCAACACAATGACAAATAAGTGTGGGATATTCCTGGAAAATCTACTGTTTTTGTACTTTTATTTTTTTATTTTTTTTCTAAACACTTTTTTGAATTTTCATACCAACTTTTTCCTATACAAAACAACATCTTAAAGTTCTGTTTCTTGCTTATATCATACGCTTGATAGAGAAGGGCATGATGTTCTACATTAATATTATGTTCTTTTTAAGACCAAGTGTTAAAAATTGGAAATGTTTAAAAAGCAAAAAAAATAGCAAAACTAAAGACAATATATTAACTGGTAAAGGCATTTTTTATTTCCTGTGGCATCCATTGCTTTATTTACGTTCCTAAATTGTCACCTGGGTAGTGGTCCTATTGTATTTCATTTAACAGTTCTAAAAATTCTACATAATTTTGGCAGCCCTTTCAGTAGAATTGAATGAAGATCATATTTTCATCCAATCCCTATCTAAACGCCTAATCAGCTTAGGAAAGAAACCTGCCACAAGAAAAGCAAAATTTGCTAAAATAACTTTTTTTTTTAAAGAGCAAATATCAGGTTTTAGTGCCTTAAAGGAGAATGGAACTTATATCACATATATAGTTGTCGTAATTCTGAGTTGTCGTCACAATATGTAAAAAGTTACGGGCTCATTCCGAAGGCACGCATCGCGAGGCCTGAAAGGTACAAATTTGACAGGGGCTGCAATGAGCCTTCGGCGCTCATCACGAGGCCCATAAAGTAGAGGGGATGCAATGAGCACCGAACGATGAGTGCCAAAGGTGCTCATCGCGAGGCCCGGAAGTTAGAGGGGGGGGGAGGGAGGCTCGCAATGAGCACCGGAGGCGCTCATCGCGAGGCCCGCAATGGAGATGGGGGGAGAGGCTACGAACGGCTTCTGAGTTACAGGCTTCAAAAAAATTACGGGTTTAACGGTCGCCATTTTTTCAAGCCCGTAACTCATAAGCCGTTCGGAGGCCGCCAAAATACGTCAATTGATTACAAATTTAGCTTACAACGTCACACACAGCAGAGGGGGACAGGCAGGGAGCCTGTACATGAGGTTGCAAGCTAATTTGCTATTCAATTGGCGTTTTTTGTGGTCTCAGAACGGCTATGCAAGAGAAAAAAATGGCGGCTATAAAGCCGTACATTTTTTTCCCCAATTCCGTAAATCGTAAGAACATTTTGGCCTTGGGGAAACTGATCACGCAAATGGTTTCACACCTGTAAATGGAAAAAGTAGCACAGAGGCGGGAGAGGGTGTAGAAAGACACAGGGGAGGGAGGGAGGGAGAGGGTAGAAAGAGTCACAGGGGAGGGAGAGGGGGGAGGGTAGAGAGAGTCACAGGGGAGGGAGAGGGGGAGAGGGTAGAAAGAGACACAGGGGAGGGAGAGGGGGGGAGGGTAGAAAGAGACACAGGGGAGGGAGAGGGGGAGTGGGTAGAAAGAGACACAGGGGAGGGAGTGAGGGGAAAGAGACACAGGGCTTGCAAAGTTACGGGCTTTCGCATGCAAGGAATGGCAAAGCCACTCATTGTGGGGCCTGCGATGAGTGCCAAAGGCACTCATTGCTAGGTCCATAAAATATAGGGGGGAGAGGCTCGCAATGAGCGCAGAAGGCCCGCAACTTAGGGGGGGGGAGCCTTGCATTATGTGGCAAACAGCATTGCCAGGCTTCAAAAAATGTTGCCGTCATTTTTGATGGGCAAGTCGCTAGTAGTCTATAAAATGAATTTATTAGAACAGATTTTAAACATTGCAAACATGGTGTAAAAGTCTACTTTTTGATCCCTATGCAGACTGCTTTAGCAATAATTTCAGGACCTCCTACTGACTAACTCTAATTAGGGTGTGTCAGGCACTGCACCAACTGAGTCATGGAGCTCTATGGGGAGATCAGTTACTTTCTCACAAGCATGTCCTTACAATAATGCACAGCAGCATTTCCTCAGTATTAAATAAAAGTTAATGCTAATCAACCTTTGCATCAATTGTTTTTCATGCGAAAATTTGTTTTACATTAATGTTTGTACGATTGTTGCTGCCAAACTATTGGAAATGTTTCCACATTGTGTCTTTGTAAAAAGTATTAGCATTTTCTGTTGACAATAAAATGAATTACTAATAGATAATGCAAGAGAAGTAAGAAGGATGCTTTATTTGTGTTGGAGGACCAGAGAAAGAGAAGTACAAATGGCACTCTATAGATGTCTAGGTAGACCGTACCTAGTACAATGTGTCCAGTGCTACTTTACCTCTCAGTGGGTTGTGGATGGGGATACTCTTCTTAATATCCCCCAGACAGGAAATTCATTTATGTCCACCCTCCTTTGATTTTTCTTTATTTTATAGTTTTTAGTTATCATTTTTCTTCCCACCACCAGGTGGAGATATGAATAAAATGTTTGTGTCACTCAGTCGTGTCTGATTCTCCATGACTTCATGGACTGAAACCCACCATGCTGATCCATGGCAGAGATACTTGAGTGAGTTACCAGTTCCTTCTCCATTGGGCCAAAGTATAAAGGTATTCCTAAATGGTCTCCCATCCAAGTACTGACCAGGCCCCACTCTGTATGGTCAAAATATATGTCTGTGGTCATATCATCCATAGGGTGATTAGACCACCTTTCTAAGATAACTATCTGCCCATCTCCCCTAATAAATTAGGAAAAGCTTAGCTTAATAAATTAAGCACTTTGACATGCGGCCCCTACCCTGTGGTGGGCCTCAATGCTTTGCACCTCCTGCACCGACAGTATCTCTTCTACTAGGAATGCCATAAACACAAGCTGCAAGCATAATAAGTCTTAAAGTGCCCTCTACTGTTCACAAGTGATACTGCATGAGACATTCTGTACAGAACCAATATTGAGTCCGGCGGTCACACATTTGCTAGCAAGCATAAGTATTTCTTAAACATTACAAAAGCTGGTTTTGCAGAAAAAGAAATTGTATTAATTGACCACCAAACTGTCATATTTATAACATGCACTTTTGAAACACTTTATTGATGATAATTGGCAATATGTTTTTAGAAAGTCTAAACAAATAGTATTAACTATTATATTAAGTCTGGCTTTAGTGGGGGCAGATATTTGGTTTTGTTTATGCAAGTATTAGACATCTGAAAGTCATCGTAAAATGATATGGCAGGTTCCTAGATTTTACTAGGTATATAATATTTACTATTAGATTATTTTATTAAGAAGTGCATATAAGCTCTGTATTTACTGCATACAATCAAACAAATAGTTCGTGTATAGGTCTGCCCACTGCGGTGTATGTAGGCACAGACTCTGTCAGGCGGGATGTGCAGTGTAGTGTCCTAGCCTGTCAGGGACCACGTCATGTTGCAAAATGTTGCTGAGAGATGATTAGTATGAGACACAGCACAGCAAGTTCAGCAGTCTCTGTGTCTTCATGAGCTGCAGAGGGTAGGCACAAGCATGGAATATTTGTTTGATTTTAGGCAGTAAAAATTGAGTTTATAAAATAAAGTGCAAAAATAAAGACACAGATATATTCTATTCCTAGTAAAATCTAGAAACCATATGCCTTTAGTGTAAGATTTCATCACAATATTAAATAAACGGGAGCACACACCCAACATGGGCAGCATTTACAATTGTGTTTCGTTCAGTCGTGTCCGACTCTTTGTGACCACATGGACCATAACACACCATGCAGATCCACTTGGGAGAGATACTGGAGTGGGTTGCCAGTTACTTCTCCAGCACAGCATACAGCTTCTGGTATTCCTAGGTCTCCCATCCAAGTACTGACCAGGCTCAACCCTGCATGGCTTCATGGTGGTGTGACGTCTTGGTTCCCTGGCTGGAATCTAACCCAGGTCTCAGTAGTGAAAAGCACCGAATCCTAACCACTGGACTACCAGGGAACCCTGCATTAACAATTACTACCTTTTAAATAGTACTGTGACAAATATGGAACAAATATGTCAAATATACAGTAACATATTTATGATTGTTCTCCATCTCACCAATGGTCTATTTATTAGTGAATCCAGGCCTTTGATAACAGATTTATTTCATGCCTGGCAGAGACTGTCACACCACAGCACACACTGTATATAACTGTGACCAGGAGAATAGGCCCAAGGCAAACATGGCAGGAAATGGAAGTCATGACTTCACTGAGATAGCCCTGATAGAAGAGGGACAGCCAGCGTTGCCAAAGCTCCTTTTATGACTTCCTGACCCTTTCTAGTGTTTGAAAGAGAATAATTTCCAATTTCCTTGTTACTCCTCTGACTGATCCTGAGGGAAATATGTCATTCTGGCAAATATATTGAGCATTTCAACGAGGTGGCGCAGCTCAAGATCAGCCATGCAATACCTAGTCTGGATTCTGTATATTCTTTGAAGTTAGATATAGTAGTAAAAGGAGTAATTTGAGCAAGAATTACTTTACAGAAAGGTAGTAGAAATGCAAGCGTGTTTGCAGCCATGATGGATGCCGAAGCAGGAAGTGTCTGTACGCTCTTCTTTCCAAAGTACTTTTCTACAACAAATAGGCGCATTATATACGGATATTGAAGTGTTATCCACCATTGTCTTCGGTCTATAGCAGAATCTTCTTATATACTGGATTTCCTGGAGAAGAATATGTTGACAGAAGACTTACTCTGATATTCTTGGTCTGGTTCTTCTCTTTGTGCTACTTTCTCAAAAATCCCTGCTTCAAAAACTGAAGAATGCAGCCAAAAACTATAGTAGAAAAAGAGGAGTAAGCATAGAGCAGGACACAATGTACAGTATAAAACCAATGTATACCCCAAAATATACCCCAAAGTAAAATCCTTTTAGCATTACCGTTTGGGTATCTTCATATTAACATGAGCATACAATAAGGATCTTCTCTTTCTTTATAAAACGCATACATTTAGCAAATACAGTTTGCGTAGCATTGCTTCCTTTATTGATTTTTTAAATAAAGTCTAAGTTTCAGAACAATAGTGGATTAAGTAATATATGTTTATCGCTTGAAGTCAACTTTAGAACCCAAAAGATACATATTTTTTATGTTCATCTTATCCACCTTTTATCTAGTTTTGCATTTTGCAAACATTTGTTTCCTGTGATTGTTGGAATTATGATAAAAATGTTTTAAGAAAGAGATCTTATTACAGTAGACTCTCAGTTAACCAGAACTCAAGCAACCAGAACTCTCAAGCAACCAGAAAAGAAAACATGGAATACTGTACTTTAAATAAAAATTACATTTTACAGGGCTGAACAAATGCCAGGAGCCAGTTTGTCATACCACACAATGCTTACAGGCACCTAGATGTCATACACTGTACGTCTTCACCAGGAAGCAGACAGGCATGAGTGACTGAGCCAGGGCAGTGTTGACGTTACATTCCCCGGGGTCAGCACCGCACCCTCCAGCCAAACATACCTATGTGTAGGCGAGGAGTGAAATCTGCTGCTGCTAGAACAGCCCTCACTGACACATATACTTAGCAGAGGCCTATTTTAATAGTAACCCTCAAGCAACCAGAAACAACATTTATCCAGCATTTACCAATACCCGTAGGTGACGGATAAGTGAGATTCTCAGGTATATGGTTCTGTTGATATGAAGATACCCAAACAGTACTGCGGTATACAAGAATTTTATTTGTGAATATATTTTTACCTTTTTAATTGGTTTTAAATAATACACTCTATGCGCTCTCCTGTTTTACTACTATACTCTGTTAATGCGTCTCAGTATGCTTTATGCATTTCCTATTAATTTCAAAGAAAATTGTGCAGGTTTTACGTAATATGTTCCAAGCCCATTTAATGTACGTAGTATGACCTTATAGTATTGTTATAACACTTTCTTACCATTTACCGTATATACTCGAGTATAAGCCGACCCGAGTATAAGCCGAGGCACCTATTTTACCACAAAATACTGGGAAAAATGAGTATAAGCCGAGGGTGGGAAATGTGCTGCCCCCTGTGTCCCTCTTGTGCCCCCCTCTTGTGTGCCCTTTTCTTGTGTCCCCCCTCTCTCTCCCCTGTGTCTCCTCTCCCCTCTCCCTCCCCTGTGTCTCTCCCCCCCTCTCCCTTCCCTGTGTCTCTTCCCCCCTTCTCTTCCCTGTGCCTCTTCCCCCCTCCCCTATCACCCTCCTCAACCCCCTCCTCATCCTCCCTCCTCAGTCTCAACCCCCCTCCTCATCCTAAACCCCCCTCTTCAACCTCCCTCCTCAACCTCTCTCCTCAGCCCCCCTCCAAAACCTCTCTCCTCAGCCCCCCTCCTCAACCTCAACCCCCCTCCTCAACCCCCCCATCCTCATCCTCAACCCCCCTCCTCAACCCCCTCAACCTCAACCCCCCCATCCTCATCCTAAACCCCCCATCCTCATCCTAAACTCCCCCATCCTCATCCTAAAACCCCTCCTCACTTTACCACTCCTCATCCTAAACCCCCCTCCTCACTTCTAAATACCTTCCTGCGTCGGGACCCGGCATATGCTAATGACGTCATATGCGCGCCACGTCATTAGCATTGGCCGGGTCAAGATGCAGGAAGGAGCTTGGAGAGCGGAGGAGCAGCTGCAGATGAGGTAAGTGAGGGGGAAAGGGAGAGGGGGAGGTATTTAGAGGGGTAAAGTGAGGAGGGGGGTTTAGAATGAGGAGGGGGGAAAGAGACACGGGGGAGGGTTAGAAAGACACGGGGAGACGGTTAGAGAGACACAGGGGGGTTAGAGAGACACGGGGGGGGGGGGGGGGGAGAGTGAGAGTGACATTTCCCTCTGGTTACTACATTTCCAACTGTTTACATCTGTCAAAATGCCTACAATGCACAAAGCCTTTCTGTAGGCCGCAACTAGAAAAGTTATTTCAAATCACTACCCATGCCAATATGATAACCCCATTTGTAAAATAATAATCTAAATAGATAAATAAATAATAAAAATAATAATCTCAATAAGTAAATATTCTCAATAAATGACCTCATAAAAATGTATAAAAGTACACAAATGGGTAAATTCACTAAGCTTTACAGAGGCAGAGAAGTCCTTAGCGGAAATGGAGTTGTGGATTTTACCTGGCTTCAAAATTAGTGAATCTGAGGGAATATACAGCAGAAAACAAGACAAAATACAAATGTATATCATTAAGTCTGTCTGAGACATGTCACAAAATGGCCGCCCACTTGCTTTTCTTCACATCATACTAACACTTCCATAAGCTGATCCGGAAAAACAAAAATATAATAATTCATTTTGGACAAGCAGAAGCATAAAGGATAAATACTGGCAATCAAATGACAATGGCTCCTGTAATAATCTCTTTAAGCTATTGATGACTATGTTTTAAGTTAAAATTACTGTAATTTTCAGGATGCAATGTCACAAAATGGATGAAAAGAAATCATCCAATCAAATTCTAGGGGATTATTTTCATCTTAGATTTGTATAACTATAATTGCACCACTTTGCCATGAGATCCACACCCCAAGCTTTAGTAATACCTCACGTGAGTAGTTTATGTGTTTATCCTGAATAATATGTATGATGACTTCAGTGTGAATGGTTCCTGTGAGCGACATTGCCCTGAAGCAAGGGGGACAGGTGGCGTATAAACTAAAACTGGCCCTGTGATACCTGGTGTGTATTAAACAACATTAAAAACTGACTATACAATGCACTAGTCAATATTTGGAAACTAAATAATTGTACCATGCTATATTAATTAGTGACACGGCATGCTAATTATTGACACTGTGCTAATTAGTCTTTCACTTTTCATATATTAATTTTATTGCAATAATAAAGCACTTCAATATCAGAATATCATAATTTAAGCAGATAATGGGGTGTGGGGTAACTGGGTAAAAGGTGGGTGTTGAGAGTGTGATGTAGCTGGATAAGGGGAGGTGAGGAGAGTGTGAGGTAGCTGGGTAAGGGGATGTGAGGAGAGTGTGAGGTAGCTGGGTAAGAGGAGATGAGGAGAGTGTGAGATATCTGGATAAGGGGAGGTGAGGAGAGTGTGAGGTAGATGGGTAAGAGGAGATGAGGAGAGTGTGAGATATCTGGATAAGGGGAGGTGAGGAGAGTGTGAGGTAGATGGGTAAGTGGAGATGGGGATGCTGTGTGGAAGCTGGGTAAGGGGAGGTGAGGTGAGGAGGGTATGAGGTAGCTGGGTAAGGGGAGATGAGGAGGGTGTGAGGTAGCTGGATAAGGGGAGGTGAGGAGGGTGTGAGGTAGCTGAGTAAGGGGATGTGAGGAGAGTGTGAGGTAGCTGGGTAAGGGGAGGTGAGAAGGGTGTGATGTAGCTGGGTAAGGGGAGGTGAGGAGGGTGTGAGGTAGCTGGGTAAGGGGAGGTGAGGAGGGTGTGAGGTAGCTGGGTAAGGGGAGGTGAGGAGGGAGTGAGGTAGCTGCATAAGGGGAGGTGTGGGTTAGCATATATCTGGATAAGGGGAGGTGAGGAGAGTGTGAGGTAGCTGGGAAGGGGAGGTGAGGAGGGCATGAGAAATCTGGGTAAGGGTAGGTGATGAGGGGGTGTAGTAGCTGGGTAAGGGGAGGTGAGGGGTGTGTGAGGTAGCTGGGTAAGGGGAGGTGAGGAGGGTGTGTGGTAGCTGGGTAAGGGGAGGTGAGGAGGGTGTGAGGTAGCTGGGTAACGGGAGGTGAGGGGGGTGTGAGGTAGCTGGGTAAGGGGAGGTGAGGAGGGAGTGAGGTAGCTGCGTAAGGGGAGGTGTGGGTTAGCATATATCTGGAAAAGGGGAGGTGAGGAGAGTGTGAGATATCTGGATAAGGGGAGGTGAGGAGAGTGTGAAGTAGCTGGGCAAGGGGAGGTGAGGAGGCAGTGAGGTAGCTGGGTAAGGGGAGGTGAGGAGGGAGTGAGGTAGCTGGGTAAGGGGAGGTGAGGAGAGTGTGAAGTAGCTGGATAAGGGGATGTGAGGAGAGTGTGAAGTAGCTAGGTAAAGGGAGGTGAGGAGGGTGTGAGATATCTGGATAAGGGAAGGTGAGGAGAGTGTGAGGTAGATGGGTAAGGGGAGATGAGGAGGAAGTGAGATAGCTGGGTAAGTGAAGATGGGGATGCTGTGTGGAAGCTGGGTAAGGGGAGGTGAGGTGAGGAGGGTGTGAGGTAGCTGGGTAAGGGATGATGAGGAGGGTGTGTGGTAGCTGGGTAAGGGGAGGTGAGGAGGGTGTGAGATAGCTGGGTAAGTGAAGATGGGGATGCTGTGTGGAAGCTGGGTAAGGGGAGGTGAGGTGAGGAGGGTGTGAGGTAGCTGAGTAAGGGGAGATGAGGAGGGTGTGTGGTAGCTGGGTAAGGGGAGGGGAGGAGGGTGTGAGGTAGCTGGATAAGGGGAGGTGAGGAGGGTGTGAGATAGCTGAGTAAGGGGATGTGAGGAGAGTGTGAGGTAGCTGGGTAAGGGGAGGTGAGGAGGGAGTGAGGTAGCTGAGTAAGGGGAGATGAGGAGGGTGTGTGGTAGCTGGGTAAGGGGAGGGGAGGAGGGTGTGAGGTAGCTGGATAAGGGGAGGTGAGGAGGGTGTGAGATAGCTGAGTAAGGGGATGTGAGGAGAGTGTGAGGTAGCTGGGTAAGGGGAGGTGAGAAGGGTGTGAGGTAGCTGGGTAAGGGGAGGTGAGGAGGGAGTGAGGTAGCTGGGTAAGGGGAGTTGAGGAGGTAGCTGGGTAAGGGGAGTTGAGGAGGGTGTGAGATATATGGATAAGGGAGGTTGCGGAGAGTGTGTGGTAGCTGGGTAATGGGAGGTGAGGAGGGTGTGAGATATCTGGATAAGGGAGGTGAGGAGGGTGTGAGGTAGCTGGGTAAGGGTAGCTGGGGAGGATGTGGGGTAGCTGGGTAAGGGGAGGTGAGGAGGGAGTGAGGTAGCTGCGTAAGGGGAGGTGTGGGTTAGCTGAGTAAGGGGAGGTGAGGAGGGAATGAGGTAGCTGCATAAGACGAGGTAAGGAGGGTGTGAGGTAGCTGGTTAAGGGGAGGTGAGGAGGGAGTGAGATATCTGGATAAGGGGAGGTGAGGACAGTGTGAGGTAGCTGGGTAAGGGGAGGTGAGGAGGGAGTGAGAAAGCTGGGTAAGGGGAGGTGAGGAGGGTGTGAGGTAGCTTTGTAAGGGGAGGTTTGGAGCGAGTGATATATCTGGATAAGGGGAGTTGAGGAGAGTGTGGGTTAGCTGGGTAAGGGGAGGTGAGGGGGTGTGAGGTAGCTGGGTAAGGGGAGGTGAGGAGGGTGTGAGGTAGCTGGGTAAGGGGAACTGGGGAGGATGTGGGGTAGCTGGGTAAGGGGAGGTGAGGAGGGAGTGAGGTAGCTGCATAAGGGGAGGTGTGGGTTAGCTGGGTAAGGGGAGGTGAGGAGGGAGTGAGGTTGCTGGGTAAGGGGAGGTGAGGAGGGAGTGAGGCAACTGGGTAAGGGGAGGTGAGGAGGGAGTGAGGTAGCTGGGTAAGGGGAGGTGAGGAGGGTGTGAGGTTGCTGGGTAAGGGGAGGTGAGGAGGGAGTGAGGTAGCTGGGTAAGGGGAGGTGAGGAGGGAGTGAGGTTGCTGGGTAAGGGGAGGTGAGGTTGCTGGGTAAGGGGAGGTGAGGAGGGTGTGGCTTTGGGTGTAACTTTTAAGCACTTCCTAATAAAAGAAAGTACCTAAAAGTAAATAGATACACAGGGATATTATATACCTAGAAACATCCAGGAACCGTCCATGTCCCTTTAACTTTCAATATACATGTGCACACAGCAGTAAAGAAACCCTTTAGTCAGAAAATATATTTTAAAAACACAGTCTACACCATTAATAGCTATTGCTATACCACCCCACCTCTTTCATTGTCCTAAGCACTACTGAAACTTGGTGGAAGATTTAATCTGTGATAACATTGATTATCCTGTCTGGGTAAGGCTTGAATAATGTTATGCAGTTGAATTATTCCACTTCTTTTCAGTAGTACTAGGTGGGAGGGGTTCAGCAGTGCCCAATAATGTGTAAACTGTGGTTTTAAATTATATTTTCTGGTTAAAGATTTGCTTAACTGCTGTTTGCATATATATTTTTTATATAAATTTCTGGTGAAAGAAAAATAGGTTTAACATAGAAGAAATAAGATTCCACCTTAAAGAAAAGGCTTCTTCACAGTAAGGAACTCTCTACCAAAGGAGGTTGTGACTGCAGATTGTGTAGATAACTTTAAAATAGGTTTGGATATATTTGTGAATATAAAGGACTTTCAGGGTTATCCTGAATAACTAGTTTTTTTTTTTCTTTGCATTTAGCTTGATCAATTAGCAATTAAATCACAAAGATCAGAGGAGATCTAAAAAGGTGGAAGTCTTTTTTCATCCGTAATTTCTATGGCCGCCATTCAATTGAGCAAATGTTAGTTACTGGAGCCCGTAAAGTAGCCTGTAAAATAATTTGCTATTCAATTGGCGTCTTTTAGCTACCCACAAACGATTTGCGGGTTACAGGCTGAAAATCCCTGGGTTGTCAAAATCGTAACTGCAACCCATCTAAGCCTTTGATCTTTCAAGCCCGTAAATACAAACGCAAATCGCTATTCAATTGCTACAATTCCTCAAACCCGCAATTGTTTTCACACCCGTAAGTGGCAAGAGAGGACTCGCAAGGGGGTTAAACACCTGATCGTAGCACTTTAAATGCAAAACATCAATACTGCACTTTAAAGACGGGGAAAGCGATGAAAGACGTTAGAATTAATTGCACATCAGTCTCAAGCTCGCAATCTGCAATACATTTTTTTTTTTTACGTTTCATTTCGGTGTTATATCAATCTCGGGAATTAAGGAATTAATACAGGCCACCCTCATGGACTAGAACATTTCCTTCATTCATTTTTATTATTTTGTACATTGCCAGAGCGTGTCCCTTCACATATCTGACGTCTAAACCGAGAATTGATTGACGTTGAACCCCAATGTTTTACTGACGTCATCATGATGGTCTCATTTACTATTGGCTGAGTCTAAATTGTTATCATCAGGGCAGCAACAGTCACAATGTATATTCTATGCTGTCAGAAAATACAAACAGATTGTTAGCTCTTCAGCCTATTGCTGGCTGCATATATTAATTAAAAATACTTAAAGTATATAAATTTATACAATAAATAAGGCAAGAGGTGCGAGTGAATGGTGCAGAGAGGTATTTGATCCCTGCATCCGTATATGGGCCAGGAAAAAAAGTATGGGATGTTGAGTGCACATGGATGGGAGTGTGAGTATTGAGAGAGCAGTAGCAGCAGATAAGTATTTTATCCCTACACCCTCGCTAGAACTAGGGAGGAGCAGTGAGCACAAGAAGAGAGACACCGTGGGTTGGGTAGGAGATAGAGAGCTGGAGGAAGGAGGAGAAGTGGGGTGGACAGAGTGGAGGGAATGGAGAGCATGGGTGGTGGGCATGATAGGGAGTGAATGTAGGGAAGTAGACGTAAGAGAGAGCATGGAGTGACAGGGAGGACTGGTCCTTTATCCCTGCACCCATATCAGTGCCAGGATTAGTGTGGGGCTTCCTGATAGCTTGTAGCCAGGGGCATGTACTTATATACTGAACAGTAAAAAGGGAGAAGGGTGAATAGATTTTTTAAATAATGAATTTTTTTAGAAAGTGACATCTCCTCCTTCCTTTTAATTAAAGTTTTGGAATCACTGTATCTCCCAAAGGAATAATTGTAGTCCTAATTCTAAACGCATCCGACGCGCACGTTTCGCTGCTTGCAGGCCTTGACAAAGCAATCAGTGAAACGTGCGCGTCTGCTGCGTTGAGCAGCAGCACTTCCTGGTTGTGACGTCACCCTTTTTAATTTCAAACAATTTTTTCACCTTTAAATATTTTAATATAGCACTAGCACTTTAAATTCATATGTCATTAATACTCAGCTCACCACTAGCTACTCTATATAAGGATCTTGTTATTCTTACGGTGCTTTAATATAAAGACCTTATACAGATACACCTAAAATAAAATAACAGATTATTATAATTTTTCTAATCAGATGCAGCTCTACTAAATAGAGAAGTTTTATCCATACAAGTGATTTATATTTATCAGGTTCTTATAACAATATATAATACAAAATTGTAAGCCTGTCCCCAGGAAGCTGTTGATCTGCTTTTTCTTTTCTTTTTTTAAATATGTTTTAAAAAATCAGAGAATGAAGTATTTGTTTTAAATGTATGAATAAATGTATACGTTTTATATCTTTTTTCTAAATATTTAAGAGGTTACTGTACTGGATATAAGGGGCCTCTTTTCTTTTTTCTAAAAATGATCTCCTCCTTTCTCCCACCAATGCTCAGAAAAATCAGCTTGCAACTACAGTATAAACTGTAAGCCATGATACATCACGGACGCCTTAAAGGGCTGCTGAAGAGTAAAAATCATAGTTTGCTTTTTCAAAGAATTTGATATTGTGCAAAATGTTTCTACACAGTTTAAAATAAATAATTAAAATGTTTAATTTGTATCTATTGTATTCATTTTTGCCCTTGTTTGTAAAAGTATTATAAACTTTTACAAAGTAGGTAAGATCTGTATTCACTCATGTTAAAATTCCCTTTAAAAAATACGGGGGGGGTGGGGGAAAAAATATGTACCGTATATATTGCAGTTGCAATTAAATAAGAACATACTGCCATCTTGTGGCCACAATTCGATATAACAATACAAATCTGTGACATTATCTTTGTCCAGTAGCATTTAATTTATTAACATGAAAATACATTTTGTTTAGAAAATGGTTAAGAAAGTTAACACAAGAGGAACACACATCAAGAGTCACGTGTTTGGTCCACCTTAGCTGTTGAATTGAAACAAACTTTGTTTATGAAGCCAACTGTGTAAATCATGAAAGACTATAATGTTAACTCATTTAAAACCGAGGCAGTGCTCGCCTAAATCTAGTTTTAATTTATGGGTCCAAATATCTTGGTGATATGAGTACTGACTGAGGTAGGATAGGCTTCTGACTAGTCCCGGATGTAGCTTTTGGTGCCCCTAGGCAGTGACGTGATGGCGAAAACAAAAGATTTATTTTGCACATTAACTCTACAACTGGCGATAACAAAAAAAGTACAACCACAATAAATAGTATTACATGATATTATATACCCCCCAACAGGCCTCATCAATCTTAGAAGAAGAAGCTTGATATAGTGGTTACATTTATGTTAAACATGCCTGATATTTGTATGTATTGTTTGATAAATAATTTTGTGATAATTTAAGCTATATTGTATGACCCGGTCTATAAAGGTGTAATCAAATTATTGTTTCCAAAGATAGATCTAAAAGGCCCCTTGTGGAGAGATGCAAACCAGATACTAAAACCAGTGACATATTTTGCAATATCTCGGAGTAGTTATGGTAATTTGGCCTTCTGATCTTAATTATAAATATGATGTACCCTGTTCAATAAAGAGAACTTCTGATCATAACATAAGTGATAGAACTGTTTTCTGGATGCTGGGATTTCTATGCTCTGTTTGGGGCTGTTTGATCAGATAAAATGCTACTGCAATTCTACTATCTGCTCCAGCTGTTGAGGAGTGGAAAGAAACCCTGGCACAGATGAAGAGTTAACCCATTGTGTCATGACAGACTTGGAAGCAGCGATGAGATCTACACCTACTGAACCTAGGACTGAGGCAGGTTCGACTAACACAAGGAGCTTAATCAAGGTGGGACAGATGCCCTGAGCTGTGATCTTGGATCCCTCAGTAGTCTAAGGGAAGGCCCAGCAAGAAGTTGAGGGTGCCTCCCGTCAAGTAGGGGGGGGGGGGGGGGGAGAGGGTCACAATGAGCGCTGAAGGTGCTCATTGCGTGGCTCCTGATGAGCACCAAAGGCCAGTAAAGTAGAGGGGGAGAGGCTCGCAATGAGCGCCTCCTGTCAAGTAGAGGGTGGGAGAGGTAGAGGGGCAGAGATGCTCTGCGCTCATTGCGAGGCCAGTAAAGTAGAGGGGGGAGAGGCTCGCAATGAGTGACTCCCATCAAGTAGAGGGGGAGAGGCTCGTCATGAGCACTCATCACGAAGCCAGTAAAGTAGAGGGGGGAGAGGCTTGCAATGAGCGCCTCCAGTCAAGTAGTAAAGTAGAGGCAGGCAGGTTAGATGGGGAAGAACCTTGCATTGTGTGGCAAACACCATTGCCAGGCTTCAAATGTTACTGCCGTCATTTTTGACGGGCAAGTCGCTAGTTGTTATAATAAAGGGAGATGAGCATTAAGGGATGGCACAATGTTGTGTATCTAGCTGCTCGAGCCCTCCATTAGAAATATTTAAAAGATCAATTCTCCTAAATTACATGTATTTATCTAACACAGACCCCCCAAAAAGCTATTTTTTCAGGTATATTTTACATTGATTGCATAATCTCATGTATTTAAAATAATTATTTAATGTTAATATAGGGCAGTACACAGAATTTAAGAAGCACTTTTCCTCAATGTTTGATGACACTGTGATTTGTGACAGTTGCAGCATTGCTCTTTCAGCTCTGGAAGATTCCTCATATCCAAAATCTTGACAACTGAGGAGGAGCTGCTTAACAGTAAAAAGCGCCTCGTGGTAGGTGCTGTGGTGACATCACGCTTTGCCCATGCGCTGCCTGCTTTGTCCATGTTTCAGAGAGGTTTGCCAGTAACCTTCTCCTCTCTCTACAGATACACTCCAGCAAACATGCTTCTAAGACATGTGTGACGATCCGTGAGTAGGGGCTATACAAGCCCAGAGCCACCTGCTATAGACTATAGGTTACCTACCCACAAGGACCATTGGGTTCTTTGAAATCTCTTCACCAGCAGCCTTATATCTGGCTTCTGTATCAGTCAAAATCTGTCCATCAGGAATCAGGAGTCCCAGTAACCTTCCTGTGGTAGTGATCAGGACAGGTTACATGAAGGGTGAATATAGGTTCAGTGTCACAGCCACCAGAAACATAATTACATAGTTACATTGTAATTAAGGTTGAAAAAATAATATTAGCCCATCAAGTTTAACCTTTTAAGATCTCCTCTGATCTGCAATATGCGGATTAGTTGTTAATTGATCCAGAGGAAGGCTAACAGAAAAAAAAAACTAGTGAAACTTTGCCAATTATCTCAACAGGGAAACAATGAATTATTTCCTAACACCAGATACTGGCGATCGGACTCCTCCCTGGATCAATACTCCCTCTCCCTTAACCAGGATAACCCTGAATACCCTTTTAATTTAAAATATATCCAATCACTTTTTAATGGTATCTATTGAATCCGCTGTCCCTTGGTAGAGAATTCCTCAGATTAACCACCATTACTATGAAGAACCCTTTTCTTTCTTTAAGGTGGAATCTTTTTACTTCTAACCTCAAAGGGTGTCCTCTTGTCAGTTGAAAAACTCCCTTGACAAATCTTTATACTGACCCTGGATAAATTTATATAACTTAATCATATCTCCTCTTAGACGCCTTTTTTCTAGAGATAATAAATGTAATTTGGTTAGTCTTTCTTCATAACTTAGCCCCTCCATTCCCCTTATTAGCTTTGTTGCCCTTCTCTGTACTTTTTCCAGTCCTTTTCATGAAGTGGTGCCCAAAACTGTACTCCATATTCCAAATGAGGGCGAACTAGGGATATGTACAGTGACAGATTTTTTTTTGCCTCTCTTGCTTCTATACCCTTCTTAATACATGCTAATATTTTATTTGCCTTTGCACCTGCTGCTTGGCATTGAGCACAGCTACCTTTCGATATCTAATACCCCTAGATTTGTTTCATTAAGTTTATAAATTGCATGGTTATTTTTCCTTACCAGATGCATAACCTTACATTTATTCGTATTAAATCTTATCTGCCATTTAATTGCCCATTCCTCTAATTTATGCAAATCCCTTTGGAGGGAAAGTACATCATTTTCTTTTTTAATTACCTTGCACAACTTTGTGTTATCAGCAAAAATGCAGACACTACTTTCTAGTCCTACTTTTAAGTCGTTAATAAATATGTTCAGAAAGAGAGGACCTAATACTGAGCCCTGAGGAACCCCACTTACCACATTAGTCCAATCAGAGTATGTTCCATTTCCAACAACCCTTTGCTTCCTGTCTTTTAGCCAGCTCTCAATCCATGTGCATATATGTACTGCAATTCCTGTATCCCTTAGTTTGCAAAATAGTCTTCCATGTGGCACTGTATCAAAAGCCTTTGCAAAATCATAAAATACTTCATCCACTGAGTTACCTTGATCCAGGTTCCTACTAACCTCCTCATATAAACTAATTAGATTTCTTTGACATGACCGATTCTTGTATACTATACTATACTACCTCTTTTTGATTTCTTTCTGCGTTAACCAATTATTTGGTGAACGTAGTGTAGCCCCATTATGTTGCAGTTTTCCAACCACTGGTACCTCCCTTGTGTATACCGAAGAAAAGAACCTATTTAGCTCATCTGCCTTTTCCTGGTCACTAATTGTCAGACGGCCTGTGTCACATTGTAATGTTCCTATAGCTTCCTTCCTCGCCTTCTTCCCATGTATATACTTAAAAAATATGTTAGGGTTAATCTTACTCTCCTTTGCAACTAATTTTTCATTTTCTATTTTAGCCAGTCTAATAGCCCTTTTGCAAGCCTTGTTGATTTCCTTGTATTCCTGTAATGCAGTCTCTGTCCCCTCTTGTTTGTATAATTTAAATGCCTTTTTTTTTACTCAGTACCTTGATCTTTAAATAATTGTTAAGCCACATTGGATGGAATTTACTCCTTTTACTTTTATTCCCACATGGTATATGCCGATGTGTATGTATATTTAGTACGGCTTTAAATGTTGTCCATTTATGTTCAGTATCTTTACCTGTCCCAGTCTATACTTTGTATTGCTGCTCTTAGACCTTTAAAATCTGCCCTTTTAAAATTCAGAGTTTTTGTTGGCCCCTTACAGTTTTGTTTTTTTAATTCAATCTCAAATGACACTGCGTTGTGATCACGGTTTCCCAAAAGGTTGCCCTATTTCAACTTTTGATATCATATGGATATTATTTGTGATGAGTAAATCTAAGATAGCTTCATTTCTAGTAGGCTCTTGTACAACCTGGGCCAGATAATGATCCCTGAGTGTACTCAAGAACCTGCTACCCTTAGCTGAACTGCTGGTCTCATTTATCCAGTTTATTTCAGGGTAGTTAAAATCTCCCATTATTAGAACTTGCCCATGCTTAGCTGCATTTTCAATATGTAATAATAATTGCATTTCCGCTCTTTCAATTATATTTGGGGGTTTAAAGAATTCTCCTACCAATATTCTTTTGGAATTTGCTGCTCCGCTATTTAACTCTATTTAACTCAATTGTTTTCATGTTGCATGGCTGAGACCTAAAACCATCACCACAGGGGATAGGCTTCACACTACCAGTGTCTCATGCAGTCAGATACACATCATTTCACTACTTGTTAACAGCATAAGACGATGGTAGTGTGAAGTCCTTAACCTATGGGCATAGCTGTAGACCACTGCTGTATAAGATGTCAGCCCTCATGATGGAGAACCGGAAGAAGCATTAAAACATTTACATAAAACAATTTTTTGGCTAAAGAGTATCTTTAAAGGATCAATGGGAGCTTGTCCTGGGAGTAGAGTTGAATGGCACCACTCAGGGACACATTTTTTTCTCTTTAAACTGTATCCCGCCCAGAATTTGTCATTAGACATTAGACCTAGATCTTATGGTCTCTCCTTGAAACAATAAGGTACATTAGGTTTGTTCTATCCTGGATCTACAGCCTTTGCATATCCAAAACACCTTCTGGATAGCCTAAAATTTTCATCTAGAATATGTCTTTCCTCCTTTTCTTCTTATCCTTAAGGTATTGCAAAGCATAGACATCACCATCATTTCATTTTGGTCAAGAAGGCTTTAATTCTGTCTTTTGCAAGTTATCTCAAAGACTCAGACTATTTATCTTCCTCTTTGAGACAATCTTCTACTTCAGGGTCCCTTCAAATATCTGGACCTCAAGTGACCGAACCTTGTGGCATGGAAATTGAGAGATGATCGCTTGAGAAGCAGGGATTTCAGATCAGGTAGAAGAGACACCCCAGAAAGCCTTCTAATCTATTTCATCTATTTACATCTGGATTATATAAGGCCTTCTGCTTCTACTATTTTACAATCCCTACAAGATGAAGTCAATATGGAGATCTGCTGTAACACTCTAAGGGTCCAGGTCACCGCAATCTTAGTCTGAACAGGGACTCATTGGATTCTTCATGATCTCGTCATCCAGTTCCTTGGGACTTAGGTATTGTTTTGCACTCCCTTTCGGAATCTACTTTTGTTCCTCCTGAATAATGCTCAGACTATCTTCTGACTTTAAAAACGTTTTTCCTCGTTCCTTCTACTGAAACACTTAGATTGTAAGTTTGCGAGTTTCCAATCTTGTGTCAGTTCCTTGGAAACAAGCTCTATGTACATTTGATTTTCTGCTCAAAAACAGGGCCCTCCCCATTATGTACAAGGTGTTTTGTTTTTTGCCATGTACTCAACCCCTGTACAGCGCTACAGAATATGTTGGCGAGATATAAATAAAGATAATAATAATGACTTACTTTTTGTCCTGTATCCGTATTTCTCCATAAGCAGTGTCCAGATTCAGAATATCATCATTCTTTGGATGTTCTACATCTACTGAAACTGAACGTTTCTCATTCAAGTTCATGTAGGAAGACTAGTAGTTACTAATGGCTACAGGAAAGTTTCAAAAAGCTTAATCGACCAGTTTTGCAAATGGTCTGTAGAGACGGTTTCAAGAGGTTATTATTTGGCAAGTAGGCCATTAACTGAAGGAATTGGGGTTCATTCTACTAGAATAATGTCTACCTGAGTAGCCAGGGATGATTTTCGAAACTGCCAAATGGTCCTCTATTTCAAACCTTCATCAGTCACTATGGTCAGCGATCTCTCTGTCTTATAAAAAAAAATTCCTTGGCAAAAAAGGATTTTTCCCACCCTGGGTTTTTGAGTTGGTGTATTATCCCAACAGTAATAATTCTGGAATAAAGAAAATTCATTAAAAATAATCAGTAATTTCCATTTTAAATACATTTCTTTCAAAATTGTCTACTAATCAAGAGTTATGTGTATCTGATTTCTGATTATATGACAATAGTTACAGTACCATATAGAAGATGCTTTTTAGTTCTTATTTACTTTATACTATTTTAGTATAAATTGTATTAAAATATTGACTTTTAATCTCCCGCCCATCACTAGATGTCAGTATAGGATAACAAATGCTTCTTAAAAGAAATTGAGTTTTTTACAATCAAAAATACAGTTATGTCCTTTATGTTTATATCAATATTGAGTTATAAAATAGTATTACGAAGTAGTATAGGAAGAATAGTGAAAGATTAACTCTCCAGATTTTTCTTCCATTTGCCAGTTTCAGGAAGTATGATTTAAGATTCCTCAAATCAAATTGTATAGCAGATTAGTGGTGCATTATCTCTAGAGTCCTATAGATTGTTACATTTCTAGAACGCAGATTAGGAAAACATCTGCTTTGTAAATCGATTTAGTTTTTTTTATAATTATAGGCCATTTTTATCTAAAATTTCCATTGGTTTGTTTAATAGTAACATTGGTACAATAGATATTCTTTTAGGCATAAATAGGCAGTATATATCACTAGTTTAAATATATATAGTACATTCATAAAAATAACCAGTTCAACAATGTGCCACTGTGTAAAATGGAATACATAGAGCACGATATATATCTTATGTAGGGATGTATAGAGGCAGATTGTACCCGCATGAGTCAAGCTATACATGTGAAGAAAAACTGGAACAACTAAACAATGAAAGTATTTATGTCAGTCGCAACTTCAATGGTTGAATAATTGAGATTAAAGTATAAAAAAGTATGTAGATCTCCTAAGGGACTGTAGTGTACCAGTTGCCATCGCACAGATAGTAATCGCATTGTGCCCAATCGAATCTGGTTATTCTGCACCAGGAGAAGCTTTGATGTTATATTCAGTGAACATGTTGCACCGTGGGTTAGTCTCAATCACCTAGGATGTCCAACGGTTCTGCTGTACATTATAGTACAGATAGCAGATAGTGCTGTTAAGTATCTCTCAAAACGAATTAACTTTCAAATTGAAGTGTTGAGGGGAAAAAAAAACAAATATCTGTTGTAATTCATAGCCAACCTATGAATTTAAATGTTAATAACACCCAATGCTTGCTCAAAGCTGGTATTGTATTCCAATTTTGCAAATATTTTTTATTTATACACTTTGAAATTGTTAGCAAGCGAATTTCTTATATTTCCAATAGGATATTTAATTGTAATGCACTTCCATCTTATTGAAGGGTGGGTCAAGAATTTCAGCTCAAGTAGCCATGTTGCGCTGGAACACTAGGCCTGAGTTAATTCCTTGAGAAATATGGAAATCACATGAATCCTTGAAAGTTGGTAAAGATGACAAGCCATCTTTTTTGGGTGGATGGTTAGAATTTAAGTATTGGATTCTGTTCTGGAATTAAGGAGCTGCATTAAAATGCTGCCAGTCAATATGGGCATCCACCAGGAACCTCACAGTGGCCCTTTAAAGGAACACTTTAGTGTTGTTATAAAGGGCTCTCTAGAGAATAGTTAGGCAGGGCCTGATAAGAAAAAACAAAATTCAGGTTGTTATTATGATTAATTGTATAATAAATTACCGGTAATTACTCACAGCTCATTATATATGTGAGAAATAAAAATGGTTTCCTCTCCAGAGGATGATGTGGTTTTGGGGGCCTATTACCCAACAGCAGTGAAGGGGGAAATAACTTCATAAAAATGGACTAGATGTTCAGCAAATTCAGAAACAAGAACCTAGGATAAGCATAACAATATCATGGATATTTAGGTCAAGCTTTTTGGTAGATAATATGGGCAGCGTATGCTAGCCTTTTGGTTCTTAGCTGCCATAAAATCTATTTCAGTGAAAATGAAAAATACTATTCCTACAAATTAAACCGTTGAAGTGACTACTCTTAGCATAATGCATTGCTTGAAAAAAAATAATATTCAGATCATAAAGCCTAATGCTTTTATGAATAGATAACATGGTTCACTTATAATCCGTTAACTTGAATTAAAAAAGATGAGTGACACAAATGGATATAAACACAAAACACCATTATCTAACATGTATTATTAAACTAGATTTTTTATTAAATTGTTCTCTTTTTTTTCCCATTATACATTTAAAAAAAAACAAAAAAACTTTATAATGCTACAAAAAGGGACTACAACAAATGTAGAATATGAAAGCTCATATTTATGGCAGTGGATATATTCACCCATTGCATATCCCTTTAATATTTATGCAGATGGGGAATAATGCTGAATGTGGTGGATGTATCGTCTAATATTTAAAGCAGTTTTGCAGAAGAGATGGCCATTACTGGCATCACAACATGCAATCTGAGCTTTTCTGATTGGATCAATAAGGCACTAAAATATTCCATACAAAAATACAGTCATATTTGAGACACAACAGGGAATACAGATCATATGGGCAGACGACAACGGACTGAATTAATCAAAGAAGTCTATATGTTCCCCCGAGTTATAGGTATCAGCTTGAAGAATGTCCAGCATCTTCTTGGCAGACACTTGGCAGTCCACCAGTTTCCCGCTGTTCTTCATATCGATGAAGACGTTCCGTAGTTTGGGGTCAGCCGTCTCATTACGGACTTGCGTCTGCATATCAGTGTCCAAAGGTCCTGCAGAATGAATGGTGAAGTACTATATTGTGAGGGCACATACATGTACAGATCAACCACTCAACTTATAGAGGGAAGGTTTAGAAATGACAATGTTACTAATACACATACAAGTCTTTCATATTAGAGAGATGATATAGAAAAGGCATTTATGGGTCACTGTAGTGATCGTACAATATGGTTTCATTTGTTTATTTAATAATGGATTGCCATCAAATTATTATATGAAGAAAAAACATTTCAATATAACTAATAAAGTTTCAGGGACTAGCAAAACGATTTCCCACAGTGTTGAGAAGGATCTACAATGGGGGCTTTCCTAATGTTTTACATAGTTACATAGTAATTGAGGTTGAAAAAAAGACTTTTAGTTCATAAAGGGCAATCATTTTAGATCTGTCCTGATCTTTGTAATATGTTGATTAATTGTTAATTGATCCAGAGTATGCAAACAGAAGAAAAACACACCGAAACATTTTCAATGGTCTCATTAGTGGGAAAAAAAAGAAATTCCTTCTTGACCCTAGAAACTGGCGATCAGACTCCTCCCTGGATCAATACTCCTCCTCCATTATTTATCCAGGATAACCCCTGAATGCCCTTTTTATTAAAAAATATCTCCACCCATTTTTAAAGTTATCTATCAAATCCACTGTCACCACCACCTTTGGTAGAAGGCATATTATATTGTCATTCATGATATTTCTGAAGAGAACATGAAACTCCCAGTGCACTGGACCTTGTGACAAATGTATAACTAGGGTATTTTATAATGACAGTTAATCTATGAAATTATGTGGATTACATACTCATCTGTTCTCCACACGGGAAACATGTGGTCTCATGCTGGAGTACCTTTTCTTTATAGATTTGTTTGGTCCCCAGTCTGCTAGTATTTGGTTACTAGAAGCTGTGTATTTCATTGCGGAGTCAGGGCCAGTGTAAATGTTTTTCATGTTAAATCTATTTTTTATTTCAACATTAATTAAAAGTAAAAGTAGATGTGCAAACAGTAGCTAAGGAACAGGTAAAGCAGAAAATGTAACTTAAAGGCATAGCTACGTTTCCCTAATCTAACACAAGCTTATATCAGAAACACACATTGCTTTGGTTCATTCTATACACTCACAGATTTATTTTATTTAAAAAGAAAAAATGGTTCCACACCACAGAGGCGCCATCATAGGCACCTGGTAATAACAAATAGAAACAACGCATCCAAGTAGGTTTTAACCCAAGCAGAGATCCAGAGCAATTGCATTACTCAAGGTAGGAGAGGTGTGTGATGGGAAAAGAAGAGTACAAATACAATGATGACTGAATTTCCATACTGCTACAATTTTGTAGCTGCTTCTGATTGGCTACAATAAATTATCAATTTTATGCTAGTTTAGCTTGCATTTTCAGGGGGTTTATTCTCAAAATGAACTGCCAGAAAACTAAAGAAATTATGCAAACTCTAGGGTAAGTTTATTAATGTTTATTTTGCATAAACTACTGATTCTCCTCCATCAGATGCATTCATAATAAAAGGAAATTTCTATATGGAGAATCAATATAGGGATTTTAAATCCTCAGATATAGAGTAATAATCTTAAAAATACGCAATAACAATGGGGTGCCAAGTAAAAGAATATCACCCAGTACCTCACAAAGTTCTCTATTCACAAACTATTTACAGCTTTAAAACTTAACCTTTAATGATACTGCTAAAACAGAAAAAATAACAGCGAAAATAAAAACAATATGCAATAAAATCTTATGTGGGGACCAAATGATGTCATACAAGACAAAAAAGTATATTATTATTTAGCAGTCTGTGTTATGCAATGGTGCTCAATCTAATGGCTTAAAGATAGGCCAAAAAAAAAAAAAGGGGGGGGGGGGGGGGTTCAGCTTACGTACGAGCTTGCTATCCTTCTGGGTGAGCCCTATTGGGCGCCCATAAAGCTTGCACCTCTCACTGCTCCCTCATGTCTAAGTACCTCTAACAATATGGGAGAATAAGCAGTTAGATGCAGCAATCAACATATATAAAAAAAGACTGTGCTACCAATTCATCCGGTATCCACTGATGTCCAACGTACGTTTTCCCGCTGTCACAAACGGATCGCTCAGGGGAGCTTACAACTACTGACCACGCTGGCTTTTTAATGTAATGTCACACCCTTTCATTTGTTCAGGTATAGAATGGTAAAAACTACGATGTCCACAAAACGGACAGAATTCTCAAATTAGAAATTGCTTAGTAACTTGCAGCCCTATTAAATTCCCCCTATGTGTTAAACCATAGCTCATAATGTAGCCCGTAAGACTTACTGCTATTAAATTAGCCAAGTAAAGTAAGCCGCATTCGCAAATCCTTTGTTCTCTCAAGCCCGTAACCGCTACAATTCCAATCAAGCTATTAAATTGCAACAATTTCACTTGTGTTCAACTCTGTAACACGCAAATGGAGCCCAAAGGCCAACGAGTGCTGGAGAGGACTCGCAAGGGGGTAAAGTCCAATACGTAGCACTTTAAATGCAAATATCACCACACTACTGTACTTTTATTAAAAGGGAAAGTGATGTTAGGTCTTAAAAATTTATAGCACTACATTCTCAAGCTCGCAAATCACGCCCCCCCCCCCCCCAAAAAAAAACTGGAATGTGGGTCTGATCGTAACTGAACCCCGTAAGACTTTGAAATCCAACCTCCATTTTCCTGTGACTCTATGATGATGATTTCTGTTTCCATTGGCTCCATCTAAACCTGTAACTACGGGTTTGACTAATTGATCACTCACCTCCAATGTTCTACGAATAGTTTATGGGTTTGCGTCTCAAGCTCGTAACTCGCAGCCCGTTCGAATTTAATAGCACAGTAACTCAGCCAAATTTCAACCCCGCAGCCGTTGCATCCTACACGTTGCACTTACGGTCATCAAATTTAAATGTGGCCGTTAGTCTTTACATGTAGTACCTTTATTGTCCAACACATTATGTGTGGCTACCATGCAAAACTACGGTGTCCACAGAGGGACATATTTCTCAAGTTAGAAATTGCCTAGTAACTCTGTCTTTACATGTAATAACTCTATTGTCCACCACATAATAATATGTGGCTACCATGCAATAAGGACAAAATTCCCAGCGTGTAACTCCTAAATACTTAAAAATAAAAAAGGATACATTTGTATATTTAACAAAAAATGCTGATGGTAAGACCGGTAAGCAAGAAATGACTTTATTGCCGAGTGCACTAATTGTGTCCAGGTGAGAGGGGAGTGGTTTGACGGTGTTAAACTAGCATAAAGTTTTGTGAGTTGTTTGGGGCTGATTTTACTTCATGCAAGTAAAGGGTGATTAATTGCTGAGTGCACTAATTGTGTCTAGGTGAGTAGGCAGAAGTTAATATAAACAGGAGAAGGGGCGAACTTGTGAGCCTGCGAACACTTCTAGTATAAGTGCAGTTCTAGTAAAAGTGTAGGAGTTTAAATAAAAAAGGAGGGACGGCAGTTTGAGTAAAAGTGTAGTTTAAATAAAAGGAGAGAGTTCAAAGAAAAGGGATGGGGCAGACTTATATTGCAAAAAGGGCAGAATTTATATATATATATATATATATATATATATATATATATATATATATATATATATATATATATATATATATATATATATATATATATATATATATATCTATATCATTTTTTATAAAGCTTTATACAAATATATCATTTTTTATTATTGTTTGTTTATTTTTCCCCACCAAAATTTTTGCAACAATAATTATGAGTCAGTAAAGGGGCAGCCTCACTCAATGTACATCCTGTCATAAGTATGCATTACTGAAACAGATGATCCAGGGTCCATTCCTCTGTGACATGTGTGAGCATGTTGCCTCTCTGGAATCTCAAATTGGAGAACTGGAGAGGGGAATTGCTCCACTGGAAAGGGAGTTGGTGCTCACTGAGCACAGTTTAGCTGGGCCTAACATGGAGGGTGGAGATAGGGCTATTGAGGATGTCCAGGGAGGTAGCTGGGTTACAGTTACAAGTGGAAGCAGGGGGAACACGAGGAGGAGACAGGCCAGTTCTGAGTTGGCAAACACCAACAGATTTGCCAGATTGAGTGTAACTGTTGGGGATGTCCATTCAGGAATGGCAATGCCATATAGTTCTACTGGCGGAGTGGGAGGGCAGCAAAGGCAGAGCAATAGACAGGTTTTACAAAGGTAGACAGGGTATTTTTGTCTTCCAGATCCCAGCAATCAAACAGTTTGCCATCTCCCGGATGCTCGGGTCTGGCAATTTGTGGATGGGGTAGATAAATTATTGTGAGGGGCTGGAAATGAACCAGCGGTCTAAGTACATATGGGTACCAATGACAAAGTTAGTGGAAGATGGAGTGTCCTAAAGAATGATTTGAGAGAACTAGGGAATAAGCTTAAAGCAAGGACCTCCAAGGTAGTATTTTCTGAGAGACCCCCTGTGCGACATGCTAGCCCAGGGAGACAGAAGGAGCTTGAGGAGGTCAATGCGTGGTTATAGATGTAGTGCACTAAGGAGGGTTTTGAGTTTTTAGAGTGCTGGGCTGACTTCTCACTTGGGTACAATCTCTATAGCAGGGATGGCTTGCACCTTAATGATGAAGGAGCTTTTGTGCTAGGGGATAGGATGGTAGAAAGACTGGAGGAGTTTTTAAACTAATAGGTGGGGGGAGGGACTAGATGAATGTAATGGGGTAGGAAGTGTAGAGGGGATAAGTGATGAACTAACTACTTATGTGGGAGGAGATGGGAGAGGGTTAGTATAGTCAATATAGGAGGTATTAGTAAGTAACTCAAGTACAGAAGCACGCACCTCAAAACTACAAAACAATAACAGAAGATTTATGCTTGCTAATGCCAGAAGCTTGCCAGGAAAAATGGGAGAGTTAGAATTATTGGCAATTAATGAAAAATTAGATTTAATAGGCATTACTGAAACGTGGTTGGATGAATCTCATGACTGGACTGTTAATCTAGATAGTTATAACCTATTTAGGAAAGATAGGGGCAATGGTAAAGGAGGAGGAGGGATATGTCTGTATGTTAAGCCTGAATTTAAGCCTATTTAGAGAATATATTTATGGTGGAACTAGTGGTAATGTTGAATCTTTGTGGGTAGAGTTAAATAGCGGAGCAGCAAATTCCAAAATAATATTAGTTGGGGTATGCTATAAACCCCCAAATATAGCTGAAAGTGAGGAAATACAATTATTGTTACAGATTGGAAATGTAGCTAAGCATGGGCAAGTTCTAATAATGGGAGATTTTAACTACCCTGAAATAAACTGGATAAATGAGACCAGCAGTTCATCTAAGGGGAGCAGGTTCTTGAGTACAGAGATCATTATCTGGCCCAGGTTAAACAAGAACCTTCTACATAGTTACATAGTTACATAGTAATTAAGGTTGAAAAAAGACTTTCAGTCCATCAAGTTCAACCTATTAAGATCTCCTCTGATCTGCAATATGCGGATTAGTTATTAATTAAATTATTGATTAAATAATTATTAATAGTATAGTATTTGAGGATGAATAAAGAGTTAGTCCATCAAGTTCAACCTTTTTAGATCTCTATTGATCTTTTTAATGTGGACTATTTATTATTAATTGTTATTTGATCCACAGCAAGGCAAACAGAAAAAAAAAAAACATTGAAACCTCGCCAACTGCCTCATAGGGGAAAAAAAAAGCAAAATTCCTTCCTGACCCCAGACACCGGCGATCAAATTTCTGCCTGGATCAATATTTCTTTGCTAGTTATCTAGGATAGCCTTGAATGCCCTCTTTATTCAAAAATATATCTAACCCCTTTTTGAAGTTGTCTATCGAATTCGCTGTCACCACCTCCTTTGGTAGAGAATTCCACAGTTTAACCACCCTAACGGTGAAGAACCCTTTTCTTTGTTTAAGGTGAAATCTTTTTTCCTCTAACCTCAAAGGATGTCCTCTTGTCAGTTGAAAATCTCTTGCTACAAAAAGTTCACTTGACAAAGCCTTATATTGACCCTGGATGTATTTATATAAGGTAATCATATCCCCTCGTAAACGCCTTTTTTTCTAGCGAAAATAAGTTTAATTTTGTTAGTCTTTCTTCATAACTTAGGCCCTCCATTCCCCTTATTAGTTTTGTAGCCCTTCTCTGTACTTTTTCCAGCTCTAAAATGTCTTTTTTATGAAGTGGTGCCCAAAATTGTACTCCATATTCCAAATAAGGGCGTACTAGGGCTTTGTATAGTGGCAAAATTATATTTGCTTCCCTTGCTTCTATACCCTTCCTAATACATGCTAATATTTTATTTGCCTTTGCAGCCGCTGCTTGGCTTTGAGCGCTGTTACCTAGGTGGTTGTCCACTAGTACTCCCAAATCCCGTTCAATATCTGATACCCCTAGATTTGCTCCATTAAGATTATAGATTGCTTGGCTATTGTTCCTTCCCAAATGCATAACCTTGCATTTATTTGTATTAAATCTCATCTGCCATTTAGCCGCCCATTTCTCTAATTTATGCAAATCCCCTTGTAGGGAAAGTACATCATTATCTGATTTTATTACCTTGCACAACTTAGTGTCATCAGCAAAAATGGAGAAACTGCTTTCGAATCCTACTTCTATATCATTAATAAATATGTTAAAAAGGAGAGGACCTAATACTGAACCTTGAGGAACCCCACTTATCACATTAGACCAATCGGAGTATGTTCCATTCACAACAACCCTTTGCTTCCTGTCTTTTAGCCAGCTCTCGATCCATCAGCAGATATTTACTGCAATTCCTGTATCCCTTAGTTTGCTCACTAGTCTTCCATGTGACAATGTATCAAATGCCTTTGAAAAATCTAAAAAGACTACATCCACTGAGTTGGCCTGATCCAAGTTCCTACTAACCTCCTCATAAAAACTAATTAGATTGGTCTGACACAACCTATCCTTCATAAATCTGTGTTGACTGCTACCTATGATCCTGTTCAAATAGACATATTCTTGTATTCTGTCCCTCATTAACCCTTCTAAAAGCTTCCCAACTACAGAAGTGAGGCTCACTGGTCTATAACTCCCCGGATTTGCTCTAGATCCCTTCTTAAATATAGGTATCACCTCTGCTTTTCTCCAGTCATCTGGTAGAGACCCTGTAGTGAGCGAGTCTTTAAAGATTAGATATAATGGTTTGGCTATTACAGAACCCAGCTCCCTCAGTACCCTTGGATGTATTCCATCAGGACCTGGGGCTTTATTAACATTTATTTTCTCCAACCTCTTTTGTATTTCTTCCTGCGTTAACCAATTATTTAGTGATGGTAGTGTAGCCCCATTATGTTGCTGTGTCCAAACCACTGGTACCTCCCTTCTGTAAACCCGACGAAAATAACCTATTTAGCTCATCTGCCTTTTCTTGGTCACTAATTATCAGATGGCCTGTGTCACATTGTAATGGTCCTATCAATTCCTTCCTGGCCTTCTTCCCATTAATATATTTAAAAAATATTTTAGGGTTAGTCTTACTTTCCATTGCAACTGACTTCTCATTTTCTATTTTAGCCAGTCTAATAGCCCTTTTGCAAGACTTGTTGATTTCCTTATAGTCACATAAAGCTGCCTCTGTTCCCTCCTTCTTGTATAATTTAAAATGCATATTAATTTTCCTCATCATGATCTTTAAGTCATTGTTAAGCCACATGGGATGTGATTTACTCCTATTCATTTTATTTCCACATGGTACATGCTGAGGAGTATGTTTATTTAGTAAGGATTTGAATGTTGTCCATTTATTTTCAGTATTTTTCCCTGTAAGTTCTTTGTCCCAGTCTATATGTCGTATTGCTGCCCGTAGCCCATTAAAGTTAGCCCTTTTAAAATTTAGAGTTTTTGTTGGCCCCTTACAACTGTTTTTTGTATTCAATCTCAAATGATACAGTGTTGTGATCACTGTTCCCCAAGGGTTCCCCTATTTTTACATTTGATATTATATCAATATTACTTGTGATGACTAAATCCAAGATGGCCCCATTTCTAGTAGGTTCTTGTATTACCTGGGCCAGATAATGATCCCCGAGTGTACTCAAGAACCTGCTCCCCTTAGCTGAGCTGCTGGTCTCATTTATCCAGTTTATTTCAGGGTAATTAAAGTCTCCCATTATTAGAACTTGCCCGTGCTTAGCTGCTTTTCCAATCTGTGACAATAATTGTATTTCCTCACTTTCAGCTATATTTGGGGGTTTATAGCATACTCCCACCAATATGCGTTTAGAATTAGCTCCTCCACTATTTAGCTCAACCCACAAAGATTCAATGATGCCGTTAGTGCCACCATAAATATCTTCTCTGACTATAGGCTTAAATTCAGGCTTAACATAGACAGATCCCTCCTCCTCTTTTACCATTTCCCCTATCTTTCCTAAATAGGCTATAACCATCCAGATTAACAGTCCAGTCATGAGATTCATCCCACCATGTTTCCGTAATGCCTATTAAGCCCCATTTTTCTTATACTGCTAATATTTCTAGCTCATCCATTTTCCCAGGCAAACTTCTTGCGTTAGCAATCATACACTTTATGTTGCTATGGCTCTGCCGTTGTGAAGTGCCTGCCACTGTATTTGAGGCCCCTATTAATACCTCCCTACTTTCTATTGTAACCCTCCCCCTTCTCCTCCCCCATAGGTAACTAATTCATCCCTTTCCCTCTCTACCCTATTTACCCCAATACTTCTATATAGTCCCTCTCCCCCACCTACAAGTTTAAAAATTTCCCCAGCCGTTCTACCATCCTATCCCCTAGCACAAAAGCTCCCTCATCATTAAGGTGCAATTCATCCCTGCTATAGAGATTGTACCCAAGTGAGAAGTCAGCCCAGTGCTCTAAAAAACCCAAAACCCTCTGCACTGCACCACATTTTTAGCCACGCATTAACCTCCCTAAGCTCCTTCTGCCTCCCTGGGCTAGCACGTGGCACTGGTAGTATCTCAGAAAATACTACCTTGGAGGTCCTTGCTTTAAGCTTATTCTCTAATTCTCTAAAATCATTCTTTAGGACGCTCCATCTTCCACTAACTTTGTCATTGGTACCAATGTGTACCAAGACCGCCGGTTCATTACCAGCCCCTCCCAATAATTTATCCACCCGATCCACAACATGCCGAACCCGAGCACCCGGGAGACAGCAAACTGTTCGATTGCTGGGATCTGGGTAACAAATTACCCTGTCTACCTTCCTAATAATAGAGTCCCCTACCACCAAAACATGTCGGTTGCTCTGCCTATTCTGCACTCCCTCTCCTCCAGTAGAACTGTTCTCCCGGCTGTTAGAGGGAACAGCTCTATCTGGCATTGCCATTCCTGAATGGACATCGCCAACTGTTTCACTCAATCTGGCAAATCTGTTGGTGTTTGCCAACTCAGAACTGGCCTGCCTCCTCCTTTTCCCCCTGATTCCCCTTCTAACTGTAACCCAGCTACCTCCCTGGCCATCCTCACTAGCCCCAGCGCCTCCCTCCATACTAGGCCCAGCTAAACGGTGCTCCGTGAGCACCAACTCCCTTTCCAGTGTGACAATATCATGAAGTGTTGCAATTCTCCTCTCCAGATCTTCAATTTGAGCTTCCAGAGAGGCAACATGCTCACACCTGTCACAGAGGTATGGACCCTGGATCATCTGTTCCAGTAGTGCATACATTTGGCAGGATGGACACTGAGTGAGGTTACCACTGGACTGACTCATGATTATCAGTTACAAAAATACAGTGAGAAAATAAATCAATGTATTTGTATAAAGGTTTCTTTTCTACGCCTTAAACCAAACAAAACAGAAAAAATATATACGTTTGTTTTCTGTTTTTTCTTATAATACCCCTTTTCTTTGGATTTCCTCCTTTTATTTAATCTCCTACACACCAACTACACTTACACTAGAAATGATTGCAAGCTCCCAAGCGCTCACTCCCCTTGTTAAAATAGACCCCGCCTACTAGCCTGTACAATGATAAATGAGCACAGGATAGAAAACACTGTCCTGCCCCACAGAACTGATTCAACAGAAAACAACAAAATGCACACAGATATAAATTACACAGGCCAAGCCACACCCACTCTCACCTGGACACTGATTACTGCAACAGGACAGAAAACTCTGCACGGACTTACAGAGCGGATTCAAACAGAAACTCACACAAATGCACCCAGATATAACTTACACAGGCCAAGCCACACCCACTCTCACATGTACACCGATTATTGCAACAGACAGAAAACTCTGCACGGACTTACAGAGCGGATTCAAACAGAATCTATCTTAGATTTAGTCATCACAAATAATATTGATATGGTATCAAATGTTGAAATTGGGAAACAGTGAACACAGCACAGTCTCATTTGAGATTGAATTAAAAAAAAAAAAATAGGGCCAAAAACAAACTCTTTTAAAAAAGGGTAGATTTTAACAGACTAAGGGCAGCAATACAAAATATAGACTGAGACAAAGAACTGACAGGTAAAAATACTAAACATAAAATGGACAACATTTAAATCCTTACTAAATATACATACTTATATATATATTGATATGCTTTCAATACAGTGCCACATGGAAGACTATTGAGCAAACTAAGGGATACAGGAATTGCAGTAAATATCAGCTCATGGATTGAGAGTGGGCTAAAAGACAGGAAGAAAAAGGGTTGTTGTAAATGGAACATACTCAAATTGGACTAATGTGATAAGTGGGGTTCCTCGGGGTTCAGTATTAGGTCCTCTCCATTTTAACATGACTTAGAAGTAGGATTTGAAAGTAGTGACTCTATTTTTGCTGATGACACAAAGTTGTGCAAGGTAATTAAATCAGATAAACAATGTACTGTACTAAATCCCTCCAAAGGGATTTAATAAAAAGATAGAGGAATGGGCATCTAAATGGCAGATGAGATTTAATACGAATAAATGTCAAGTTATGTATCTGGGAAGGAAAAATAGCCATGCAATTTATAATCTTAATGGAGCAATTCTACGGGTATCAGATATTGAAATGGATTTGGATTTGGATTTGGGAGTACTTGTGGACAACCACCTAGGTAGCAGTGCTCAACGCCAAGCAGCCGCAGCTGCAAAGGCAAATCAAATATTAGCATGTATTAAGAAGGGTATAGAAGCAAGGGAAGCAAATATAATTCTGCCACTATACAAATCTCTAGTACGCCCTCATTTGGAATATGGAGGACAATTTTGGGCACCACTTCATAAAAAATAAATTTTAGAGCTGGAAAAGGTACAGAGGAGGACAACAAAACTAATAAGGGGAAAAGAGGTCCTAAGTTATGAAGAAAGACTAACCAAATTAAGCTTATTTTCTCTAGAAAAAAGGCGTCTAAGAGGGGTCTGATTACCCTACATAAATACATCCAGGGTCATAAAGATTTGTCAAGTGAGATTTTTGTGCCAAGTGATGTCAACTGACAAGAGGACATCCCTTGAGGTTAGAAGTAAAAAAGATTCCACCTTAAAAGAAAGAAAAGGGTTCTTCACAGTAAGGGTGGTTAATCTGTTGAATTCTCTACCAAAAGGAGGTGGTGACAGCGGATTCGATAGATAACTTTAAAAAGGGGATTGGATTTATTTATAATTAAAAAGAGCATTCCGGGTTATCCTGGATAGCTAGAGAGAGAGAGAGTATTGATCCAGGGAGGAATCCGATCACCAGTATCTGGGGTCAGGAAGGAATACATTTTTTCCCCCTTTGAGATGATTGGCAGATTCACTTGTTTTTTTTCTCTGTTTGCCTTCCTCTGGATCAATGAATTAACAATTTATTAACAACTAATTAATACTCAACTAATCCGCATATTGCAGATCAGAGGAGATCTTAAAAAAGGTTGAACTTGATGGACTGAAAGTGAAAGTCTTTTTTCAACCTCAATAACTATTTAACTATAAAATATTGAGGAGACCATACCTTATTATTACTTATATATATATATATATATATATATATCTTTAAAACACAGGTACCCACAATAATAGCTGGTCCTGCACTCCTCCCTACTTCTCTCCTTGTATTGGGCAATATTGTGCAGAAGACAAATAAATCAACATAGATTGCATCCATTATGGAGACCAGATTGCCTGTAGTAAATTATGTAGGATAAGGGGGAAATGGCTGCAATTTCATAATCCTGACTGGGATCTTTCATTTTATGAGTGGCAGCAGCAGTTGCAGCAAGGAGCTGCTAGATGGAGCTGCCAACATTTAAACCGTTTGTAAGCTCTGCTGAAATTGTACACAATTTACCAAGCTTAAAACATTACCCTTACCCTAACCCTATGAGGACGGCAGCAAAATGTTGGCAGCGACATCTAGCAGATGCTCACCACCACTGCAGCTGCCTGTGCTGGCGGCCCACGGCGCACTCATAAAAGGAAAGGACCGGAGTATGTTCCACATTAACTGGCCTGCATAATTATAGCTAAGTTCATCTGTTTGTCTTCTGGAAAATAATGCCTAGAACATGGAGGGAGGCAAGAGAGCGAGGGGTGGGGAGGCAAGAGAGCGAGGGGTGGGGAGGCAAGAGAGCGAGGGGTGGGGAGGCAAGAGAGCGAGGGGTGGGGAGGCAAGAGAGCGAGGGGTGGGGAGGCAAGAGAGGGGGGGGAGGCAAGGGAGGGAGGGGGGCAGGCAAGGGAGGGAGGGGGGCAGGCAAGGGAGGGAGGGGGGCAGGCAAGGGAGGGAGGGAGATAACAGCAGTTATTGAGGGCACTTGTTTTTTTATTATATTTTAAGGCAATAGCCTTTCTTTGCTGCTGTTTGCACATTTATTTTGTATTGTTAATTAAAGGTGAACTAAAATATAAATTTAGTTTGAAAAGCTATAATACTGGACCTTTGATTAGCTACTAAACAGTTAATTTGTTGCATTCAAACAAGTCAGTATCATGGCTTCTGTAAAAAGGAAAGTAAACTGCTGATCACATGTGAATTACCATCTAAACTACCATCTTTTACAGTATTAAATTAGCAGATTTGGGAGCTGGGATTTAAAAAGCAGAGACTTTTGTACATGGAAATCTGCGAGAAATTATCTGCTATTTACAGGCTCAAATACGTCACCAGAGTCTGTGGTTTGTTTGCACTTCCTGCTGAAGTATAGAAATCATTTACAGTATATCTAAATATGGCTTTAGAAAAGTATTTGGCCCAAGAACCTCAAAGCGGGCTCAGATGTGAAGATCCCACCAGAGAGGGCAAACGCTGCAATGCAACAACTAATCTCTTAAAAGAATAGGGAAGGTTCCCTGTTTTAAATATTAAAATAAACATATCTAAACATAATTTTATTTACAAGTGTTTAAAAGCTCTGTTCTAAATAGTCCCTACAAAGGTCTGCCCCCAGCAGCCCATGTATACATTTCTATTGGTATCATTTGTACTTGCCAATCACAGACTGTTTCTCAACGGCATGTTTTTTTAAATGCTGCCAAGATAGTCTGATTAGCTAGTACATCTACAGAAGCAGTGTGTGCTGGGGCAGACCCATGTTTGGAATATTTGCAAGGTTTCAGTGAGTAAAAACAGAGCCTTGAAGCACTTGTTAATAGACTTGTATTTATAGATCGAAACCCATTAGATAGGTAACTTTAATATTAAAAAAACATTGAACCTTCCATATCCCTTTACATGATTAGAATAATGTAAAATTAAATAATCCTGGAAATAAAAAGAACACTTTTTATAACAAACTCCAGGTTTCTTTTTTCCTCTTCTGAGTTTATTTTATTTAATATTTTAGGAGCCAGCGTTATCACATTGTTACTATTTAAAAAAGTTATTTTATGAATCATGGCTCCCAAGAACAGACAAAATAATTTGCAATTTTGTGCTTTTTTAATATGTTGATTAAAGACATGATAAAGTTTCATAGATTATGAGGAGAATCAGTGGTGTATGCAAACATTTTGTTTGTACGAAGACACTTAACCCCTGTACAGCGCTACGGGATATGTTGGAACTTTACAAATAAAGGATAACAATAATAATGAAAAAAAATCCCAAAATAAATATTAATAAACTTTTCCTAGATTTTCCAAAATGCCTTTAGTTTTTTGGCAGTTGGCTTTGTGAAGGAACGCCACCGAAAACCTAAGCTAAATTAGCGTAAACTTCATAATTCGTTTTGGACAATCACAGGCAGTTATAACATTAACGCAATGTCTAGGAAGTAAGTCTATGTAGCAAAGCATCATGGGATATGTAGTTTTTTCTAATGACACACCTCTCCCTTGAATGGTGCAACTGCTCTGGATCCCTGTGCTGCTACTTGCTGGAGGTTAGTATAGGGTTAAAAAAAACGTACCCAAATGCAGTGTTTCTATTGGTTTGTACAAGGTGCCTATATAAGCAGCTCTGGGGGTGTGGAAACCATTGGTTTTTTTTTTAAATAAAATAAATCTGTAAAAACAAACAAACAAAAAAAAAACCCAGCAAATCTTCCATATTCTTTGGTCTGTCTCAGTGTTCACTTAAGGTGGGTGCACGTTACAGAATGGGGCGACACTGGTCCTAGATAAGAAGTTTAACTTTTTCGTACCTGGTGCATAGTTGAGTACCCTGATGTCTGGTTCCTCTGTAGCCAGCACTTTAAACATCATATCCCGGGCCGCCTTCCCAGAACAGTAGAGAGTCCATGATTTATATGGCTTTAATCCTGCTAAGGAAGAGACATTGACCACCACCCTCTGCAGCCCTGGGTGCTGTGGGAAAGCCTTCAAGATGGACGAGGTAAGGCACAAAGGAGAGGACACATTGAAGCCGAAATACTGGTTCACCTCTTGGAAGTCAGTATGGTCCAGGAAGAACTTTTTGATATTTCCAAGGGACCCTAAATAGAACACAGAGAATAGAAGTCAATAAAACAATACATTCTCTATGGACATGGAAAGTTCCCTGGTTTTAATATTAAAATAAACTGAATAAGTGTTGTTTGTTTATGTAAACATCATTGTAGTAACATAAAGCTCTGTGTTACTCACAAACATTTTATATAGTTATTCTATACTTATGTTTAAGTTTGCATTGCCATTAGCAGTTTGAAAAAAATTGATTGAAAAAATTAGGGCCCATAACACACTTTGCAAAGGAAAGCGGGACAAAAAAAAAGAAAAAAAAAAAAGGTAAAAAATAAAATACAAATAATAAAAAAATAAATCATCACACACAGCATGGGGGGACAGCCAGGACATCTGGGAGTCAGGTTGCGCTCAAATTTAAACAAATTTAAGTTTCGGCACTCGACAAAAAAAATGGCGGACGAAAAACAGAAACGAGGCTACACGACCCCTAAACACGCAAAACACCGCCAGGCACAAGACTTTTACCCAGGAACATACAAGGTACAAAATACACTATTAGGAAGGATGGAAAATGCTCAAGAGCCACGTAACACAGACTATCGCCGCCATTTTACAACACTAACTTGCAACTAATAACATTACCATTCTAAAATGCCGCTTTACCCAACTTCACAAACGGTTTGCTCTTGTGCACGCAGCCTATTTACACTGCACACTTGCCACATTGCTGACACTTTCACCTCAGGTCGGCGGCTCCAAACGTACATTGTATGCTGCAGGAAAATCAAAACAGATTGTTAGCTCTTCAACACAATGCTTCCTGCATATATTACTTCAAAACAGGTAAAGTATATTCATTTATTAATTATTTAATTCGCATACAAAAAAACACAAAAAAACAAACAAAAAAACTCACAATAAACATGCGCCACTCAACGACCGCCAACGCTGCTCATAGCACACAAAGCCTTGCAATAAGTGCAAAAAACACATCACCGCTGTCCAAACAAAAACACCAAAGCACCTTATCAGAAAAAAATACAACAGCCTCGCAATGAGCACCAAAGGTGCGAGGCGCGCAATGAGCGCCAAAGGATCTCAGACCGACAACAAAATTAATGTCTCGACCAAACAGCATTACCTGCTTTACAATCTTATTGCCGTCATTTTTGACGGGCAAGTCGTAGGGTCTCATTAGCATCAATACTGAGGACAGATGTGTGACTCAAATGAAAACTTGATGACATCGTACTAGTGAGTTGGACACACTCCCATCCCCTAATATACTTATCTGAAATCAATATCATTCTCTATTCATCACGGAGAGCTCACCAGTTTGTGCTAAATTGGATATCTCAAAAGAGCTGACTGATGGCTTCATTTACCAAGTAAGATTTATTGGTATATATTAGCTTTTTTATTTAAAAAATGTTGGAATATTTTATAATGCATTTACTTACATTTAGTATAATGAGCATGTTATGACCCATTTAATTGATTTCCGCACACAGACAACAAGTTGTTAGAATGAATTACTGATCTACATAGTAGTTACACGCTGTCAGTAGTAGCTACAATCTCCTCTTTGTCACAGACTACTCGTTGCCAAGTATGGAGACAAATAACAACTTTAGCAGCTATTTAAGTGAAGAGCATTATACATTATTATGAAGTCTACTATTGCATGAGGCTTCTTATGGGTCTGAGAGACTGCTTGTCAGCATGGAGCATGTTGGGTTACTCTACTGCGAGTTGCACTTACATTTAATCATATTGTTAAATTTCACCACAGTGTTCTTTCCACTGGTGCAGTTCTCTATTAGACATGGTACACACGTTAGACTGCCCCACTCCTGGTATACACCAACCTGGGCACAGCTCTCTCCTACCACTTGTATACACCTACAACCTGTTGGCTTCTCATAACCCTGTTATATCCCTCTTGTCCCCAGGCACACCTCACGTCTGCCCAGTCACAGGCACCAATCCTACCCCTTGTATACCCAACTACTGGCAAAATCCTCATCTACTCCCGGTAAATACCTTCCCTGGAACATCTCCCTAGCAATACTGGTAAATGCCTTCTCTCCTTAATGGTATACAATTCACTTGGCACACTTTTTACTGCCCTAGGTATGCCCCCCAGTGGCAGCTCTGGTTGTATTGTCATCGCCTAACCCAGGTATACAACTGCCCTCTCATGCTCCTGGCATAGCTCTCTCCTCCTCCTATGGCATACACCACTCTCCTAATCCTGGCACAGTCCTCTCCTACTGCTGGTGTATACGTCCCTGGCACAGCTTATTACCTTGGTACACAGAGGCTCTGGCAAATCTTCCTAATAATATTCATATAGGCCTCAGCCCTCCACACTTCCTGGACACACATGCCCTTATCCAGCTCTCTTACCCCCTGGTACTCCTTTCCCTGTATCCCACATTACCACCTGCCCTCTCTATGTACATGCATTGATTATAATGAAGATGATATCCTCCAGTTCCCCACAGACCTCCAGCGGCCCCCTCTCCTTCCCTCTATTACCACCTCCCAAGTTGCCCCTCCATATATCCGTATCACTGATGATGATCCCCTCCAGGACGCTCCCCCCCCCCCCCTGTATTACTCCCTTCTACAGCCCCCATCTCTCTGTATTACCCTCTTCTACAGTCCCACCTCCCAGTATCCCCCCACCCTGTATTACCCCCTTCTACAGCCCCCCTCTATCTGTATTACCCTCTTCTACAGTCCCACCTCCCGGTATCCCCCCACCCTGTATTACCCCCTTCTACAGCCCCCATCTCTCTGTATTACCCTCTTCTACAGTCCCACCTCCCGGTATCCCCCCACCCTGTATCACCCCCTTCTCCAGTCCCCCCCCCCTCTGTATCACCCCCTTCTCCAGTCCCCCCCTCTCTGTATCACCCCCTTCTCCAGTCCCCCCCTCTCTGTATCACCCCCTTCTCCAGTCCCCCCTCTCTGTATCACCCCCTTTCTGTATCCCCCACCCTGTATTGCCCCCTTTTCCAGTCCCCCCTCCCTGTATCACCCCTTCTCCAGTCCCTTCCCTCCCTGTATCACCCCTTCTCCAGTCCCCCCCTCCTTGTACCCCCCCCTTCTCCAGTCCCCCTCTCCTTGTATCCCCCCCCCTTCTCCAGTCCCCCATCCCTGTATCACCCCTTCTCCAGTCCCCCCTCCCTGTATTACCCCTTCTCCAGTCCCCCTTCCATATACCCGCATTATTAATGATGATGATCCTCTCCAGGCCGCTGTCTCCACTCAGTCCCTCCGCCGCTCTCCGCGCTTTCTCCAGCCCTTGCTCGGTGCTCAGATCGGCCGCCTCACAGCACACCCTGACCTCCGGGCACTCCCGGCCCAGCTCCCCGGCAACCCCCAGCAGAGCCTCCTCCGAGCGGGACACCAGGAGCAACCTGGAGCCCGGAGCCGCCCTGCGCCCTAACTCCAGAGCCAGGCTGCGGCCGAAGCCCCGAGAGGCGCCGGTAATAATCCCCAGCACCCGGCCCAGGGAGGTCATAGTGTGAGCGGGTGTGAGACTGAGCCTGTACACAGGTGCTGAGAGACTGTCAGACCAACCACCGGCACTGGTCCTGAGAGACTGAGCAAGACCCTAAGATGATACACAGACCGTGACACTGAGGGCGGACCCAGCACTGACACCTCTCAATACAATTAGTAATGGAAGAATATCATTTATCCTCCCAGTGTCACAGCTCTGTTAGCCCTGAGATAGGCCTCTACCAGTGGTACGAAGTCTCCTATTGTACCCTCCTACCCTTGGGATACACCCCAATAAACACTGCCCTCTTATACCCCTGGCATAGCCCTCTTCTGCACTGGACTATACCTAGCCAGCAAACTCTCATACCCTGGAGTACACCTCATAAACACTGCCCTCTTATACCCTGGAGTACACCTCATAAACACTGCCCTCTTATACCCCTGGCAAACTCTCATACCCTGGAGTACACCTCATAAACACTGCCCTCTTATACCCCTGGCAAACTCTCATACCCTGGAGTACACCTCATAAACACTGCCCTCTTATACCCCTGGCAAACTCTCATACCCTGGAGTACACATCATAAACACTGCCCTCTTATACCCCTGGCAAACTCTCATACCCTGGAGTACACCTCATAAACACTGCCCTCCCATACCCCTGGCAAACTCTCATACCCTGGAGTACACATCATAAACACTGCCCTCTTATACCCCTGGCAAACTCTCATACCCTGGAGTACACCTCATAAACACTGCCCTCCCATACCCCTGGCAAACTCTCATACCCTGGAGTACACATCATAAACACTGCCCTCTTATACCCCTGGCAAACTCTCATACCCTGGAGTACACATCATAAACACTGCCCTCTTATACCCTGAAGTACACCTCATAAACACTGCCCTCTCATACCCTGGAGTACACCTCATAAACACTGCCCTCTCATACCCTGGAGTACACCTCATAAACACTGCCCTCTTATACCCTGGAGTACACCTCATAAACACTGCCCTCTTATACCCCTGGCAAACTCTCATACCCTGGAGTACACATCATAAACACTGCCCTCTTATACCCCTGGCAAACTCTCATACCCTGGAGTACACCTCATAAACACTGCCCTCCCATACCCCTGGCAAACTCTCATACCCTGGAGTACACATCATAAACACTGCCCTCTTATACCCCTGGCAAACTCTCATACCCTGGAGTACACCTCATAAACACTGCCCTCCCATACCCCTGGCAAACTCTCATACCCTGGAGTACACATCATAAACACTGCCCTCTTATACCCCTGGCAAACTCTCATACCCTGGAGTACACCTCATAAACACTGCCCTCCCATACCCCTGGCAAACTCTCATACCCTGGAGTACACATCATAAACACTGCCCTCTTATACCCTGAAGTACACCTCATAAACACTGCCCTCTCATACCCTGGAGTACACCTCATAAACACTGCCCTCTCATACCCTGGAGTACACCTCATAAACACTGCCCTCTTATACCCTGGAGTACACCTCATAAACACTGCCCTCTCTTAACCCCTGGCAAACTCTCATACCCTGGAGTACACATCATAAACACTGCCCTCTTATACCCCTGGCAAACTCTCATACCCTGGAGTACACATCATAAACACTGCCCTCTTATACCCCTGGCAAACTCTCATACCCTGGAGTACACCTCATAAACACTGCCCTCCCATACCCCTGGCAAACTCTCATACCCTGGAGTACACATCATAAACACTGCCCTCTTATACCCTGAAGTACACCTCATAAACACTGCCCTCTCATACCCTGGAGTACACCTCATAAACACTGCCCTCTCATACCCTGGAGTACACCTCATAAACACTGCCCTCTTATACCCTGGAGTACACCTCATAAACACTGCCCTCTTATACCCTGGAGTACACCTCATAAACACTGCCCTCTTATACCCTGGAGTACACCTCATAAACACTGCCCTCTTATACCCTGGAGTACACCTCATAAACACTGCCCTCTCATACCCTGGAGTACACCTCATAAACACTGCCCTCTCATACCCTGGAGTACACCTCATAAACACTGCCCTCTTATACCCTGGAGTACGCCTCATAAACACTGCCCTCTTATACCCCTGGCAAACTCTTATACCCTGGAGTACACCTCATAAACACTGCCCTCTTATACCCCTGGCAAACTCTCATACCCTGGAGTACGCATCATAAACACTGCCCTCTTATACCCTGGAGTACACCTCATAAACACTGCCCTCTTATACCCTGGAGTACACCTCATAAACACTGCCCTCTTATACCCTGGAGTACACCTCATAAACACTGCCCTCTTATACCCTGGAGTACACCTCATAAACACTGCCCTCTTATACCCTGGAGTACACCTCATAAACACTGCCCTCTTATACCCTGGAGTACACCTCATAAACACTGCCCTCTTATACCCTGGAGTACACCTCATAAACACTGCCCTCTTATACCCTGGAGTACACCTCATAAACACTGCCCTCTCATACCCTGGAGTACACCTCATAAACACTGCCCTCTTATACCCTGGAGTACACCTCATAAACACTGCCCTCTTATACCCTGGAGTACACCTCATAAACACTGCCCTCTCATACCCTGGAGTACACCTCATAAACACTGCCCTCTTATACCCTGGAGTACACCTCATAAATACTGCCCTCTTATACCCTGGAGTACACCTCATAAATACTGCCCTCTTATACCCTGGAGTACACCTCATAAACACTGCCCTCTTATACCCTGGAGTACACCTCATAAACACTGCCCTCTTATACCCTGGAGTACACCTCATAAACACTGCCCTCTCTTAACCCCTGGCAAACTCTCATACCCTGGAGTACACCTCATAAACACTGCCCTCTTATACCCCTGGCAAACTCTCATACCCTGGAGTACACCCCAATAAACACTGCCCTCTTATACCCCTGGCAAACTCTCATACCCTGGAGTACACCTCATAAACACTGCCCTCTTATACCCCTGGCAAACTCTCATACCCTGGAGTACACCTCATAAACACTGCCCTCTTATACCCCTGGCAAACTCTCATACCCTGGAGTACACCTCATAAAACACTGCCCTCCCATATCCCTGGCAAACTCTCATACCCTGGAGTACACCTCATAAACACTGCCCTCTTATACCCCTGGCAAACTCTCATACCCTGGAGTACACCTCATAAACACTGCCCTCTTATACCCCTGGCAAACTCTCATACCCTGGAGTACACCTCATAAACACTGCCCTCCCATATCCCTGGCAAACTCTCATACCCTGGCGTACACCTCATAAACACTGCCCTCCCATATCCCTGGCAAACTCTCATACCCTGGAGTACACCTCATAAACACTGCCCTCCCATATCCCTGGCATAGCCCTCTTCTGCACTGGAATATACCTAGCCAGCAAACTCTCATACCCTGGAGTACACCTCATAAAACACTGCCCTCCCATATCCCTGGCATAGCCCTCTTCTGCACTGGAATATACCTCTCTTTATAAAGGGAATTCATGCTAAAATCATTTGGTTCCAAATAAATTGGGCCTTCTTTGTGATATTTGGGATAGTGAGGCTCAATAGGGCTTCAGTCCTATCCTGTTATGCTGGCGCATGCTGGCACAGCACAAGGCAGCAGTGGCGGTGAACATCCGCTAGATGGCGCTGCTGATATTTTGTGGCCATATCATAGAGTCAAGGCTTAGGTAAACTGTTAGGGTGAGGGTTGGGGTTAGGGTTAGTTCAAGGGTTAGGCTAATATTATAAGCTTAGAACTTCTCTCACATATCGGCAGCGCTACAAAGTATCGGCAGCGCCATCTAGCGGTTGGACCTGTCCTGACAACATAACAGGATAGATCCGGGGCTTCTTCTGGCTTTTGAGGTATCTGAAAACCTTACCATTTCTCTAAGATTTTTTAGGTTTCAGTCCATATGTGGGCTATTTTACTAAGCATTAAAGTTCCAGGGGCTTTGCACCCACTAAAGCATTGTCCGTCTAAGGATGGGTTTGTTAGCTTCATTCTTACAAGAATTAGATACCACCTCTTGATGACTGTATATATATTCTCTCTAAGGATTTTGGTATTTTGACCCTTTGGAAAGTCGCCATTTCGGATCATTTTGTGAAATTATTATTATCTTTTATTTGTATCGCACCAACATATTCCGCAGCGCTGTACAGGGGAAATACAAGTTTAACAAATTCAAAAGTTGAAGGGTCCTGTTTTGATCTTCGAATCTTAGCAGAAAGTGCTTTATCCCAAAGCACCCTACAAGACTGGAAACTCGCTACTTACAATCTAAAGTGAATATTGTATTTTGGCTCGGAACGGGTAGTTTTGAAATTAGTTTCTGTGGAATTTATGTAGGTTATTACATGAATCCCACCTAATCATGTGTATCTGGTGAATTTAATATTTTTGACCCCCGGAAAAGTCGCAGTTCGGGTCATTTTGCGAAATTTTGCATTGTGGCTCGGAACGGGTACTTGAAATTAGTTTCTCTGGAATTTATGTTGGTTATTACATGAATCCCACCTAGTTATGTATCTGGGGAATTTGGTATATTTAACCCTTTGTAAAAATTGTATTCTGGCTTGTTAAAGGGTTAATAAAACATACTATCAGATGGGTTTGGGGTCTTAAATATAGTTCTCAGTTATATTTAACACATTCCAATGATTTTAGGATGAATTCCCTTTATAAAAAGTGTGTTCCGGTCTGTTTCAGCCTGTTCCGGGTGATATTTTGTTTTTTTCAACGCTAAAAAAGCATTATATTGAATTAATTTTTGTTCTTAAATATTGTTCTCAATATTATCTAACACATCCCAGTGATATTGGTATTGATTTCTTTTATAAATGGTCTGTTCTGGCCCGTTCCAGGTTTTACAGCGTCCCATTACTAATTGAATTGACCAGTGTCAGTCTGGTACCACTAAATGGTACATGGTGTATACCAGGGTATGAGAGTTTGCCAGGTTAGGTGTATTCCAGGGCAGAAGAGAGCTTTGCCAGGGCATGAGAGGGCAGTGTTTTGAGGTATAACCCAGGGTATGAGAGTTTGCCAGACTACACAACAAGTCACATAAGAAGCTGTACTGATTTTTAAAAAATGTCTGTGCCGGGAAATTGCCCTGTAGAAACACATTGAATATTGTGATACACACACACACACACATTGTAGTAGTTCAGTTTATATGGACTAAAACAGCCTTTGAGAAAGCCACAATAGTATCGAAACGACTGTTAGTTTTTTTTTCTCAGGAGGGTCCATCATGTCCTATTGTTGTAGCTGGGATCGCCCTTGAGGCTCTCAAATGTACATAGGGATTAGAGTATTGAAACGCTGTCCCTTTGTTATGGCCCTATGGGATGATCATACCTCTTTCATAATTTGACTCTTCTAAAATTGGAAAATTGTATATAAAATTAGTCTTTGTAAATTGATATTATATAATGTTGTATACCTGTGTTAGCCTATCACATATAATAAAACTGCGAGTTGTCGTCACGCTTGAGGCATCGAAAAAAAAATACAAAATTAAAAAACACTCACACACAGCACGGGGAAATGCCAGGACGCCTGGGAGTGAGGTTGCACGCAAATTTAAGCCAAATTTGCCGAATTTCGGCACTCGAAAATCGGCTAAGTGAGAAAAAAAAGAAAACGAGGCTATAGGAGACCGAGGCGCGCAAATCCCCGCCAGGCACGTACGAGTTAGCAGGAACATAGGAGATACAAAATATACCATTACAACAGATGAAAAATGCTCGCGAGCCAAGTAACACTAACTTGCAAATAATAACATTACGATTCTAAAATGGAGCTTTACACGCCTAAACAAATGGTTTGGCCTCGCGCACGCAGCCTATTTACATTGCACACTTGGCACATTGCTGACACTTTCTCCTCCGGTGATCAACAGTCCAACTGTACATTTTCAGATGCAGGAAAATCCAAAGAGATTGTTAGCTCTTCAGGATATTAATTGCTGCATATTAAATATAAATAGGTAAAGTATATTAATGTACAAATTCATATTAATTTATTAATTCACTGTACTAAAAAAATGGTATATTTTACACTGTACTTTATATATCTGTCTTCGCGATGAGCACCGAAGTTGATCGTTGCAAAGGAGGAAACTTGAAGTCCATGAGGGGAGAGGATTGCAATGAGCGCTGATGGTCCTCAGAGGAGCAAAGGCCTTACATTGTGTGGCAAACAGCATTGCCATGGCTGACAAATTAACAAACTAATACTTAAAAAGGGTATCCCCGCACAGAATAAATTGTATTGCGGGTCACAGTATATACTTGGGCAGTGCTTTGACTTTGAACAGGTTAAAAAACAGCCTGAATGTGCCATGATATACTAAGTGCTGAGTCACAGTTTGTTTTGACACTGCGCCTCCTGCTCTGTTTGCTTATCCTTATTTTTGACATAATTAAAGTCTAGAGGTTAGCAGTGGGTACATGATGCAACTTATGAGATGTTGGTGATGAGCTGGCCAGGATCTAGGGGTAAAGCCCATGCACTTGTTTATATATATATATATATATATATATATATATATATATATATATATATATATAAACTATAAGTTGGGATATGGCAAGGAGAAATTACAAGAAATAACTGAGCCATGGGGGGGGGGGGGGGTACATGTCTGAATGGGCGGTCAAAAAACCTAAATACATCCCTACTGGTCTGGATAAAATTACTTCTTTTAAGCATATGCCTGCTTTATTAAACCGCTTTAATCAAAGCCTAGGATGGATTAAGTACAAGCCAGAAAATCTATCCAAAGACAGCACTGTTTAGATCTTACTGCCCCTCATCAGCGTGGGGCCGGTTCCTATCTTGTGTAGTAGATTTTATGAGGAGGTAGTTTACCACGACAATCAATTCATTCATGGTGGGCAAAAGAGCGATAGAAGCCTCCACCGTACAGTAGTACAGTATATAAATAATATGTTTGAGTTTACATTTGAATGTCTAAAACAAGTAAAAAAAAAACAGAATTCTGAGAAATACAGTTATTGCACGGCTTTCTGGGAACCTGGGCAGGGACATGCAAATGTGTTCACAAAGGCTTATCTTTTTTATCCAAATACCATTTTTTTTATTATTATTAGCTTTTATTTGTAATGCGCCAAAATATTCCGAAGCGCTGTACAAGGGATAAGAACAAGGAAAAAACAATATTACCAAATTCAGACAATGGAGGGCTTTAATATCTTTGTAGCAAGTGCTTTTTTCCAAAGCACCCTACAAGACATGAAACTCGCTACTTACAATCTAAAGGAGATGGGAGATGCAGAGACCTGGGGAAGAGTAACATATAAGGAAAACAGGGATCAGGAAGATAGTGAAAGTTAGAAAGATTTATATGTAGTGGAAGGGGGGAGTGATCTTAGGTGAGAGGTTCTTGTATGCAATAAGTTGTCTGACCCCTAGTGGTGAGATAATATAATCTGAAAGTAGGGAGGTCAGGTGATTTCATGGTTCTATAAATTAAATCTGAAAAGGGGTGGGTGGGTGAGGGTCAGGGAGGAAAGTGCTCTCAGTGTTGGCCCAGAGCAGAGATGCCAGGATGTAGATTGCAATAGGCACTAAAACAGGAATGAGAAATGGTGTGAGAGAGACATGGCGGAAGGGAGAGAAAGGGGAGAGTGAGAGTGCAATGAATACATGGTGAAATGAGGAGTTTTTAAAGTAATGCAGGTTATAAAATGGGGGTAGGGTTGGACAAGGAAAGTCAGACACAACAGGGGGTAGGCATATGTTACAACAAACTTCCAAACTGCTGGAGCAGCTCGTCTATAAACGCCTAACCAACTTTATTTCCTCTAACTCCCTTCTTGACACCTTCCAGACTGGCTTCTGACCCCAACACTCCACTGAGACAGCTCTCAGTAAAGTCACTAATGACTTGCTCTCCGCCAAGTCATTTTTCCATTCTGCTTCTTCTAGATCTCTCTGCTGCCTTTGACACAGTCGACCATCCACTTCTACTCCATATCCTCTCCTCCCTCGGTATTCAAGACACTGCTCTCTCGTGGTTCTCATCATACCTACAAAATCGATCATTCAGTGTCTCCTTCTCTGACCTCTTCTTCTAACTACCCCCTGTCTGTTGACATACCCCAAGGTTTAGTCCTAGGCCCCCTCCCCTTCTCCATCTACACATCCTCACTTGTTACCCTAATAAACTCTTTTGGGCTTCATTATCAACTCTATGCAGATGACACTGAAATCTACCTCTAATCACCAGATATATCCCCCTCTCTTCTAACACATGTCTCCAACTGCTTTTCTAGTATATCCACTTGGATGTCCACCCACTATCTCAAACTCAACATGTCTAAGATTGAATTCCTAATCAACCCTCCCTCTACCACAGCACCAATTCCTCACATATCTCAAAATGTCAACAATTACATCATCACGCCAACATCTCCTGCCCGTTTCCTTGGGGTTCTATTGGACCCCTCCCCGGCCTTTCATCCCTCAGATACAGTCCCTAACAAAGTCTTGCCTTCTCCATCTAAAAAACATCTCCAGAATCCATCACTATCTTACACAAGACACAACTAAAATGCTAATACACTCTCTCATCATCACTCGACTTGACTACTGTAACTCGTTTCTTGCTGGCCTACCCACCACCCGACTATCCCCACATCAATCCATAATGAACGCCTCTGCTAGACTCATCTTCTGTACACAACGTTCATTGTCGGCTTCACCTCTCTGTCAATCACTCCACTGGCTTCTCTTAGCCTTCAGAATAAAATTTAAAATTATGACCCTAACTTACAAAGCCCTCAACAATTGCGCACCCCCTTACACCTCTGCTCTCATCTCCAAATTTTCTGCTAATGACCCTTTTCTCTCTACAACTCTTGTCACCTCCTCTCATTCTCGCCTTCAAGACTTTTCTTGTGCTGCCCCTATTCTCTGGAACTCCCTGGCCTCGTTCCACCAGATTGTCCTCTTGCCTCAAAACATTCAAAACCTCACTAAAATGCATCTCTTTAAAGAAGCGCCTCACCTTCCACCCTAACACGCTCATCACCTCTCTATCCCTCCTTTACCACACACAATACCTTTAGGTTGTAAGTCTGCAAGTTTCAATCCTGCAGGGTGCTTTGGGGAAAGCACTATGGACACTGGATTCGAGGCTCAAAGACAGAGCCCTCCGTGCTTTGTTATGTTTTGATTTGTATTTACCTTTGCCTGGAACATATCTTATGTACATCGCTACGTAATATGTTGGCGTGTTATAAATAAACAATAATAATAATAACAGGGGATTGCAATATAGCAAGACATATTTTCTATGTCTCAAAAAATAATAACAGGCATACATCACATATAATAGTTGTCAAACTGTTAGAGGTCGTCACAAACAGTTTAATGAGTCAAAATCAGCAAAGAAATTAACTATTTAGGAGAGTATAAACTGTAGCACTAAAGAGGTAATTTACATGATCAAAAGTAGATGTGGAGCTCTATATGTGGGAAAAACAACTTGTCAGCTAAGGCATAAGGTACTCAAAACATTAATTTGGTGTTCAGTAAAGATGACTTCTTCTTCATAGGCTATTGTAAAACATTTGCCTGTGTGGATCACAATACAATGTGTACCAGATCATCTCATCTGCCTCCTGAGGAATCTTTATGTGGACCAAGAAGCCTCGGTCAGAACTAAACATAGGATAAAAAAAACAGGTCAAGGATCGGGAAAGGAGTGCGACAAGGTTGTATATTGTCACTTTAATTATTAAACGTATATACAGAGTACATCATGCGTAAGGCTGGACTGGATAAAACCAAAGCTGGAATCAATATTGCTGGAAGGATTATCAACAACCTCAGATAAGCCAATGATACTACTCTGATGGATGAAAGTGAGGAGAAACTAAAGAACCTATTGATGAGGGTGAAAGAAGAGAGTGCACAAGTTGGCCTGCTGCTCAACGTTAAAAAGACGAAGTTCCTGGCAAATAGATGGTTAAGAAGTGGAGGCAGTGACATATTTTATTTTTCTTGGATCCAAGACCTCTGCAGATGGCGACTGCAGCTATGAAATTAAAAGAAGTTTGCTTCTGGGGAGGAAAGATATGGCAAATCTGGGTAAGCTAGTAAAAACTAAAAGATATTACATTATCAAGAAAGGTCTGTTAAACCTAGGGTATTCCCAAAACTAACATACGGCTGTGAGAGCTGGATCATAAAGAAGTCTGAGCGCTTTAGAACTGACTCCTTTGAATTGTGGTGTTGGAGAAAACTGCTTAGAATCCCTTGGACTGCAAGAAGATCGGATCAATCCATACTACAGGAAATTAAGACTGTTCACTGGAAGGTATGATAACGAGACTGAAGCTCAAATATTTTGTCCATACCATGAGAACACAGGATTACCTAGAGAAGACTTGAAAGGTTGAAGGTATACGAAGAAAGGGGTGGCAGAGACGGAGATGGATAGATGAGGTTATTATTATATCAGTTGTGTATCACATTAACAAAACAACTTTTATAAAGAGGTGAATTTTTTTGCAAACAGTATCGCTGCATGGTCTTAATGTGGGATTCACCTTCACTATCTTCATTTAAGATCAGCTATTGGGTTAATTTATGGATATTTGTTTAGATTTGTTGGATATCCAAGGACAATGTCATTATTTAGTTTAGATGAGCAGTATGTCTGGAATTTCATGTATTTCATTAGTCAAAAACTGGTTAAACAAGAATGCAGGCTTTTTGTAAAAGGCTTCTGGCAATTTTGTGTCCTCTCAGGGGATAACTACAAATATCATGAGATTTTGAAAACCGTTCCTGCACAGTGGGTGTATGCATACTAGTATATGAGATTTAGACCTGCGCCCACAAATCCTTTCATTTGTCGAGCCCGTAACTGTTACGTTCCATTCACGCTATTAATTTGCAACAAATTTGCTGGCGTTCAAGCCCGTAACCTGCAAATGGAGCCAAAAAGCCTACGCTGTGTCTCTTTCCCCCCCTCCCCTGTGTCTCTTTCCCCTCTCTCCCTCCCTTGTGGCTCTTCCCCCTCCCTCCCCTGTGTCTCTCCCCCCCTCCTCTGTGTCTATCTTCCCCCTCTCCCTCCCCTGTGTCTCTTACCCACCTTTCCTGTGCCTCTTAACCCCTCTCCTTTGTCTCTCTCCCCTCTCCTGCATCTTATTACCCCCTTTCCCCGTCTCTCTCATCCTCTCCCACCCTTTTGCCCCGCATAGCGCATGCACAGCTTTCACGGCGCATTGGGCATGGTCATGCTGATCCACTTGGTTTTCATGGCAGACATACTGGAGTGGGTTGCCAGTTTCATCTCCAGTGGGCCACAACATGCATCTCCTGGTATTCCTAGGTGGACTCCCATCCAAGAACCGACCAGGCCCAACCCTGCTTCAGGGTGGTGTGACCTCTTGGTTCCCTGACTGCAATCAAACCCTGATCGTAGCATTGAAAGCACCGAATCCCAACCACTGGACCAACAGGGAACTCTGTAAGCTAAAATTCCCATACCAGGAGGTGAACCCGGGCCGTCTGAGTGAAAACCAGAAATAGTGGACACAATAAACCTATCCAAATGTTGATTTGGGGACCTGTTTTTTAGGCCAGTTAGCAATAATATAGATATATTAGTAACGCTAGTCTTCCGAACTGTGTTCCATGTCCCTTTTAATACTATAAAATCAATGTCCAGTAGAGGGCAAACAAGATGAGAAAAAATGGTTTATTCATTACAGAAGACCCCAGAGAGACTCTGATCCGGGCTGTCCTTAGTCTAATCAGTTCAACAGAAGATATTTCTTATGGACCAAAACACATCTAAGTAACCTGGGAAGGCTCTGTTTCATATATAAAATATCAGACAGAAGCATTGCAGATTAAATGGTTATTTCTCATAAATAGGCAACAGTGTTACACTATCTAATATAATAAGATCCTATTGAAATACAGATACAGAATCCCAATAGTTCTGTATCTGAAGATAGTTCTGTATCTTCAAGAATAGACAGAATATAACATCCATAACACAGATGGATGTTATATTACCACTGCCTTTAAAGTGACTCCATCACCCCAACAGGAAGTTGAATTAATTTAAAGAGCATTAAAAACGGGCTATATGTTGTACTAGCAGTTTTTCTCTATAGTAAATAATTTCTGAAATATTTAGAATTGACTTTGCTACTCCTTCATGCTAATGTGCGGCTCAGTATGATAATGTGCGGCTCAGTATGATAATGTGCGGTTGAATATGATAATGTGCGGCTGAGTATGATAATGTGCGGCTCATTATAATGATGTGCTGCTCAGTATGCTAATGTGCGGCTCAGTATGCTAATGTGCGGCTCAGTATGACATAGTGAGGCACAGTATCACATAGTGCGGCTCAGTATGATAATGTGTGGCTCAGTATGATAATGTGCAGGTCAGTATGATAATGTGCAGGTCAGTATGATAATGTGCCGATCAGTATGATAATGTGCGGCTCAGTATGATAATGTGTGGGTCAGTATGATAATGTAAAGCTCAGTATGATAATGTGAGGCACAGTATGATAATGTGCGGCTCAGTATGATAATGTGCTGGTCAGTATGATAATGTGCGGCTCAGTATGATAATGTGCAGATCAGTATGATAATGTGCAGATCAGTATGATAATGTGCAGGTCAGTATGATAATGTGCGGCTCAGTATGATAATGTGAGGCTCAGTATGATAATGTGCGGCTCAGTATGATAATGTGAGGATCAGTATGATAATGTGAGGCTCAGTATGATAATGTGCGGCTCAGTATGATAATGTGCGGCTCAGTATGATAATGTGAGGATCAGTATGATAATGTGATGCTCATTATGATAATGTGCGGCTCAGTATGATAATGTGCGGCTCAGTATATGATAATGTGCGGCTCAGTATGATAATGTGCGGCTCGGTATGATAATGTGCAGGTCGGTATGATAATGTGCAGGTCGGTATGATAATGTGAGGCTCGGTTTGATAATGTGCAGCTCAGTATGATAATGTGATGCTCAGTATGATAATGTGAGGCTCAGTATGATAATGTGCGGCTCAGTATGATAATGTGCGGCTCAGTATGATAATGTGCGGCTCAGTATGATAATGTGCAGATCAGTATGATAATGTCCGGCTCAGTATGATAATGTGAGGCTCAGTATGATAATGTGCAGCTCAGTATGATAATGTGAGGCTCAGTATGATAATGTGCGGCTCAGTATGATAATGTGCGGCTCAGTATGATAATGTGCGGCTCAGTATGATAATGTGCAGCTCAGTGTGATAATGTGGGGTCAGTATGATAATGTGTGGCTCAGTATGATAATGTGCAGCTCAGTATGATAATGTGCAGCTCAGTATGATAATGTGAGGCTCAGTATGATAATGTGAGGCTCAGTATGATAATGTACGGATCAGTATGATAATGTGCGGATCAGTATGATAATGTGCAGCTCAGTATGATAATGTGAGGCTCAGTATGATAATGTGCGGCTCAGTATGATAATGTGCAGCTCAGTATGATAATGTGAGGCTCAGTATGATAATGTGCAGCTCAGTATGATAATGTGCAGGTCAGTATGATAATGTGCAGCTCAGTATGATAATGTGCAGGTCAGTATGATAATGTGCAGCTCAGTATGATAATGTGAGGCTCAGTATGATAATGTGCAGCTCAGTATGATAATGTGCAGCTCAGTATGATAATGTGAGGCTCAGTATGATAATGTGCAGCTCAGTATGATAATGTGCAGGTCAGTATGATAATGTGAGGCTCAGTATGATAATGTGCGGCTCAGTATGATAATGTGCAGCTCAGTATGATAATGTGAGGCTCAGTATGATAATGTGCAGCTCAGTATGATAATGTGCAGGTCAGTATGATAATGTGAGGCTCAGTATGATAATGTGCGGCTCAGTATGATAATGTGCAGCTCAGTATGATAATGTGAGGCTCAGTATGATAATGTGCAGCTCAGTATGATAATGTGCAGGTCAGTATGATAATGTGAGGCTCAGTATGATAATGTGAGGCTCAGTATGATAATGTGGGGCTCAGTATGATAATGTGCGGCTCAGTATGATAATGTGCAGGTCAGTATGATAATGTGCGGATCAGTATGATAATGTGCAGGTCAGTATGATAATGTGCAGCTCAGTATGATAATGTGAGGCTCAGTATGATAATGTGCAGCTCAGTATGATAATGTGCAGCTCAGTATGATAATGTGAGGCTCAGTATGATAATGTGCAGCTCAGTATGATAATGTGCAGGTCAGTATGATAATGTGAGGCTCAGTATGATAATGTGCGGCTCAGTATGATAATGTGCAGCTCAGTATGATAATGTGAGGCTCAGTATGATAATGTGCAGCTCAGTATGATAATGTGCAGGTCAGTATGATAATGTGAGGCTCAGTATGATAATGTGCGGCTCAGTATGATAATGTGCAGCTCAGTATGATAATGTGAGGCTCAGTATGATAATGTGCAGCTCAGTATGATAATGTGCAGGTCAGTATGATAATGTGAGGCTCAGTATGATAATGTGAGGCTCAGTATGATAATGTGGGGCTCAGTATGATAATGTGCGGCTCAGTATGATAATGTGCAGGTCAGTATGATAATGTGCGGATCAGTATGATAATGTGCAGCTCAGTATGATAATGTGCGGCTCAGTATGATAATGTGCGGATCAGTATGATAATGTGATGCTCAGTATGATAATGTGATGCTCAGTATGATAATGTGATGCTCAGTATGATAATGTGAGGCTCAGTATGATAATGTGCAGCTCAGTATGATAATGTGCGGCTCAGTAAGATAATGTCCGCTCAGTATGATAATGTGAGGCTCAGTATGATAATGTGCGGCTCAGTATGATAATGTGCAGGTCAGTATGATAATGTGCAGCTCAGTATGATAATGTGCGGATCAGTATGATAATGTGCGGCTCAGTATGATAATGTGCGGATCAGTATGATAATGTGCAGCTCAGTATGATAATGTGATGCTCAGTATGATAATGTGAGGCTCAGTATGATAATGTGATGCTCAGTATGATAATGTGCGGCTCAGTATGATAATGTGCGGATCAGTATGATAATGTGTAGCTCAGTATGATAATGTGCAGCTCAGTATGATAATGTGCGGCTCAGTATGATAATGTGTATCTCAGTATGATAATGTGCGGATCAGTATGATAATGTGAGGCTCAGTATGATACTGTGCGGCTCAGTATGATAATGTGAGACTCAGTATGATAATGTGCGGCTCAGTATGATAATGTGATGCTCAGTATGATAATGTGCAGCTCAGTATGATAATGTGCGGCTCAGTATGATAATGTGCAGCTCAGTATGATAATGTGCAGCTCAGTATGATAATGTGATGTTCAGTATAATAATGTGCGGCTCAGTTTGATAATGTGCAGATCAGTATGATAATGTGCAGGTCAGTATGATAATGTGCAGCTCAGTATGATAATGTGCGGCTCAGTAAAATGATGTGCTGCTCAGTATGATAATGTGCGGCTCAGTATGATAATGTGCGGCTCAGTATGCTAATGTGCGGCTCAGTATGACATAGTGAGGCACAGTATCACATAGTGCGGCTCAGTATGATAATGTGCGGCTCAGTATGATAATGTGAGGCACAGTATGATAATGTGCGGCTCAGTATGATAATGTGCGGCTCAGTATGATAATGTGAGGATCAGTATGATAATGTGCGGCTCAGTATGATAATGTGAGGCTTGTGCGGATCAGTATGATAATGTGCGTCTCAGTATGATAATGTGCGGCTCAGTATGATAATGTGCGGCTCATTATGATAATGTGCGGCTCAGTATGATAATGTGAGGCTCAGTATGATAATGTGCTTCAGTGTGATAATGTGCGGCTCAGTGTGATAATGTGCAGGTCAGTGTGATAATGTGAGGATCAGTATGATAATGTGCGGATCAGTATGATAATGTGCGGCTCAGTATGATAATGTGAGGCTCAGTATGATAATGTGCAGCTCAGTATGATAATGTGAGGCTCAGTATGATAATGTGAGACTCAGTATGATAATGTGAGGCTCAGTATGATAATGTGAGGATCAGTATGATAATGTGGGGCTCAGTATGATAATGTGCAGCTCAGTATGATAATGTGAGGCTCAGTATGATAATGTGAGACTCAGTATGATAATGTGAGGCTCAGTATGATAATGTGCAGGTCAGTATGATAATGTGAGACTCAGTATGATAATGTGCGGCTCAGTATGATAATGTGAGGATCAGTATGATAATGTGAGGCTCAGTATGATAATGTGAGGCTCAGTATGATAATGTGAGGATCAGTATGATAATGTGAGGATCAGTATGATAATGTGAGGCTCAGTATGATAATGTGAGGATCAGTATGATAATGTGAGGCTCAGTATGATAATGTGAGGCTCAGTATGATAATGTGCGGCTCAGTATGATAATGTGAGGCTCAGTATGATAATGTGAGGCTCAGTATGATAATGTGCAGATCAGTATGATAATGTGAGGATCAGTATGATAATGTGAGGCTCAGTATGATAATGTGCAGCTCAGTATGATAATGTGAGGATCAGTATGATAATGTGCAGCTCAGTATGATAATGTGCAGCTCAGTATGATAATGTGCAGCTCAGTATGATAATGTGCGGCTCAGTATGATAATGTGCAGCTCAGTATGATAATGTGAGACTCAGTATGATAATGTGAGGCTCAGTATGATAATGTGAGGCTCAGTATGATAATGTGCGGCTCAGTATGATAATGTGCAGCTCAGTATGATAATGTGAGACTCAGTATGATAATGTGAGGCTCAGTATGATAATGTGAGGCTCAGTATGATAATGTGAGGCTCAGTATGATAATGTGAGGCTCAGTATGATAATGTGCGGCTCAGTATGATAATGTGCTGCTCAGTATGATAATGTGCGGCTCAGTATGATAATGTGAGGCTCAGTATGATAATGTGAGACTCAGTATGATAATGTGCGGCTCAGTATGATAATGTGAGACTCAGTATGATAATGTCCAGCTCAGTATGATAATGTGCTGGTCAGTATGATAATGTGCTGGTCAGTATGATAATGTGCAGCTCAGTATGATAATGTGCGGCTCAGTATGATAATGTGAGGCTCAGTATGATAATGTGAGGATCAGTATGATAATGTGCAGATCAGTGGCTCAGTATGATAATGTGCGGCTCAGTATGATAATGTGAGGCTCAGTATGATAATGTGCGGCTCAGTATGATAATGTGAGGCTCAGTATGATATTGTGCAGCTCAGTATGATAATGTGCAGCTCAGTATGATAATGTGAGGCTCAGTATGATAATGTGCGGCTCAGTATGATAATGTGCAGTTCAGTATGATAATGTGCAGGTCAGTATGATAATGTGAGGGTCAGTATGATAATGTGAGGCTCAGTATGATAATGTGCGGCTCAGTATGATAATGTGCAGTTCAGTATGATAATGTGCAGCTCAGTATGATAATGTGATGCTCAGTATGATAATGTGAGGCTCAGTATGATAATGTGCGGCTCAGTATGATAATGTGCAGGTCAGTATGATAATGTGAGGCTCAGTATGATAATGTGCAGCTCAGTATGATAATGTGCAGCTCAGTATGATAATGTGAGGCTCAGTATGATAATGTGCGGCTCAGTATGATAATGTGCG